>NPHW01004663.1:0-15289 GCA_002240705.1 Elaphomyces granulatus | reverse complement strand
CGGGCCGTATATATCGAAGACAAATGTCCATATTATGGACGCCTACGGAAGGGTCTATCAATGCAGCAGCTTGGTGTGTGAAGAAGCAGAAGGGCTACAGGAGTATTTCTGAGGCAATTATGAAGGAGTTTGACATACAGGAAAAGGAAAGTAGGTCAAATTAAGGCTATAATCAACGAAATACACACTCTGATATTTTAAATTGTCGGGTCTAATAAAACCAAATATTAAACCTCTTGCATATCTTCCTCCACAACCTCGCTGTCCCATTCCAGAGGCTCCCTTCCTTATCAAAACCGGTAGTCCGTCAGCACGAAACCTGGAACACAGGGCAGGCTTCGCCTCGACACTCCCATTTGAAATCCGGCCTTTCGGTACAGGTCCGGGCATATGAGCTTTCCATTCTCCTTCAGTAGCGGAACCGACTCGGTTCCGTGTCTGGGGGACCCTCACGCCCCGTAGCTCTTGGGATTGGAGGAGGATGCCACNAGGTGGGCCGAAGAAGATGGACAGGCCTTCACCATATACGGTTGATTTCAACTTGATGCTGTTTTCCAACGCTATGTTACCAATGCATTCTTGGATAATTGTCATTTTGACAGCCTACCTGGACGACCTACCAATCTATTCTGAAGCCAGGGCTATTTTTTCCATAAGAGAAGATACTCAAAATCATATCAAGTTTCCTTTTGATAAATAGTAGAGATCCCTGAAATAAACCCTCATCTAGAAAACAGGAGTGTATATTTCCAGTAATTCCTTTTTAAGTGTAACGCCGTGCATAAAACATCATTAAAATAATAAAAAACCTTCTGTGGTTCTAAACCACTTCCTATATTTCGCTAATAAAATCCACCTGATCAATGTCAGCTGTACGCAAGATAGGCGAATGTTCGCATTGCTTTTGCTACATGCTGAGAATTCAACGGTATGCATTAGAGCTGCTGTAAAAGGAGAGAGAAAGAAACTGGGGAACGGAAGAAAATTTCACATTGGGTGGGCAAACTAACAGGAAAATTAGCCAAACCGCAGCAGGGACCGACCAATGCACATACATATAATAACCGCTATCCTTTGATCCTAGAACTCATTGATTGCCTTCAAAACACCAGAGATTCGAGTAAAAAAAAAAGGGTACAGTACTGTAAAGGGATTAACAAAAGAGGCGGTGGTGAAAATGAAAATGAAAAGCGGGGTTTATCGTATAACGTCGTCAATCCTCAACTGTAGCTCTTGAGCCACTTGGAGAAGTTCAGGCCCCAGAGCACTCTGCTGCAATATACGCAACGTCTCCGAGACACGTGCTGCGATGGCATCGCTACCGAACACCATCCCGCCTACCCGTGCCGTATCATGAAACCAGCGTTGAACCAAGTAAACAATTTCGCCAGCAGTTTGGCGGCGGCTAGACCCATGGAAAGGCGCTTCGTCGTTGTAGAACATGGATTCAAGTACAGAATATATCACATCGTGGGAGACTTCAAGATCGAGGAACAGATCAACCACCCAAGTTGATGGCGCCAGGCCACGCTGGTAGTCCAGTACATACTTTTCTAGCATTGGTAACAGAACGGGCACAGGGAAGATGGTTTCGGACATTCGGAGGCGGCCACCCAAAGACCTGACCTTCTCGGCAACAACCTCGTAAGGTTGAGGCTCTCCCTTTTCTACAGTCCGATCATGAAGTTGTTGTAGAAGTTGCTGCCAAGTTAGTCTGATATCGGCAGAGTTTCGATAATCCGCAATGTAAAAAATCTGTAAGCATAGGTCGAAATAACTGCCTGGATCGGTGTATTGATTGAAGAGCTAGGGCGAGTCAGGATGCATTTGAGGAAGGATGGAGTCGGAAAACTCACCAAGCTGATATCCAAAATTGGGCCATCAATAGCTTTCATGATGGTGGCTTTGCGGTCTGAGTCAAGCCTGGCATCTTCCTTGATACGCTGCAACAACTCGTCTTGGATATTCGCCACATCGATAAGGCTCGCTATTTCTTGCAAGAGCTTCTGACGAGCCTGGCGACTGATATCTGGCGTAAATGTTGATGCATTGGAACGAGCTTTGCCCAAATATTCAATCCTTCGAGCAAGGGGCAATGCAAATGCACTCTGAGCCAGCTGATACTGAACTTTTGCTGCCTCAGAATAGCGGTGCGACTGTCCATAATATCTCCAAAGGAGATCCGCGTGCGCGACATCAACTTCGGACTTACGTTCTAGGTAAGTAACCACGAAAGGAGAAGTTGAATTAAGTAACCGATCATTCCAGCCTTGCTCTAGATACCAATCGTACAAACTGGTCAAAAATACTTCATCCTTGGACCCAGAGATCACCTCGTAAGCCTCATTCTGTCGCTTACATATCAGAGTAGTTTGACCGTCTATGACGCCGGGATCAGACGCAGCCAATTTATCAACAGCAACAATAACTTTAAAAATGAGTTCATAGCACTGTTTACGGAAGTCGTAGTATGCGCGTCGGGGATCCTTTAGTGACGGTAATGTTAGTACGGCTAACGGAGACTGGGTGTAACACGCACCTCTGAAGGGCGGCCATCCATTAACCATGACAGCGCTAAATTAGCCTTGTCCGAGCTCGCTGCAACACTTAAGCAAAGTTGGATTGCACCTGGATATCTCAGTTGTCTCCTTCGATACTAAAATAAGCGTAAACCCACCTGCAAAAAACTGGTTCTCAATATATTTGTCAACAGCAGAAACAAGATAATCCATTGGCAAGTTGTCGGACACCTGCCGGAATAGACGCAGGCTATCATTGAGCAAATTGCGTCCCAGTTCTGAGTTAGAGCCAGATTCAGTAGCTCTCTTCAGTAATTCCTGTGCTTTGAAAATGACGACATCTTCCGCACTGCAAAAGCTCCCACATCTGCGGCGTAATGCATCGGCTACCGTCTCCACGTTTGAACCCCTGGCAATATTTCTATTGACAATAGCCTTCACAAGTTCTTTGGCAATTTCGTACCCCTTGCTGGTGCTGAAAAGTTCCTCAAACGTAAGTTTGAGAAAGCGTTGCTTCGCTTCCTCCGGGAGGGTGAGCACAATCTCATCAACGCGCTCATCGAATAATACGAGCACAAAGGATATGCCCTCAATCGTGTCAGCGAGCAAATGGACAAGGGAATGGAGAGCGCGATGCTCCGCTTGTAGGGCAACTTCCTCCTGCTTTGTGGATGCGCGGGAAAGGGCTTCAGGGCCACTCAGGCCCTCAATGAAACTTTTGTTTTCCTTGAAAAATCCCTGCAGTGCAGAAAGATCTCGCTGGATCATCTGAAGCTTTTCAGCGTTGACGGACGGTAGAATTTTTTGTGGATTGCTGGCATTCGCGATTTCCTTTTTCCAGATGGAGCGCAAGAGCCTCGACATATACAAGGCAATGCCACTATGTCGTGGTGACGGGACGACAGTATCAATCGCAGGAGTCGTAGTGTCGGCGACAGCATTTTCGTTCATTGTAGGTCTGCCACCATATTCGATGAACACCTTACGGGCAAACCCGAGAACATCTGGGTCATTGATCTTTGAGAGCCGCGAGTCAGAAGATATCTCAACTCCTTGACCACATGCGACCGCTAAAGCCGTAGCTAAAGTTTCACTACGACCGTACGAGCGTATAAAATTCTTGACCTCGCCTTCTAGCCCTTCACTACCGCCACCATTACGCACAAGGGCTGCGAACATATCCACCAATCGACGGCGTCGAACAATATGTATCCCCGTATTGGTCAATATAGCAACTTCCGGGGCAAGGTTATCATATTGGACAGCAAGCTCATTGCTAAATCCTCCAGGAGTGTTTGTAGCGAAAACAGGGGATATTGATAGGCCGACGTCTTCCGCTCGGCTGCCCAAAGACAACCAAATTGCAGTCTCTGAAGCCTTCGTTGGAAGGACACTTTCCTGGGAACGAGCTATACGCCCGGAGTCCGGAGATGAGATAAAAAGTGTGTCCTGCTTTTGCGTTGGATCCTTGCAGGCAAAACAGAAGAAGTAGCCAGGCGGAAACCGGTATGCAAATCGAGTCGGGTTCATTGAGTGAATAGGAAACTTTGATGTCAGTGATGGCTGGAACTTGGCTACTCCAGACGGAACAACTGACGCTGAAGGAGTATCGAATGGAGGAGTCTTCACGTAGTGGGCTTGCATACTTGTCGGCGCGCTTGTCCCATTTGGCGTAGGTGACCAGCTGTATGATCCTGTAGCGCTAAGATATATCCGATAGCCTGTTGCGGTGGTTGCCATCAGATGATACCTGGATGCTTCAGGAGCAGGAATAGGACTAATGGAAACGATTTTAACCTTCGGGTTTAGAGTCTCGTTGGAAGCAATGATATGACCGATATTCGAGTATATGTCTGCAGCAGGTTTTATAATAGCCAATGCCAGGCTCCCATCAGGCTTCATATGAAAGACTCGAATCGTGGACAACGATGACAGTGTGTAAAGGAGTTTCCTAGTGTCATCAATGACCATTTCCCCAACACACTCGGGTTGCATCTGCGAGAAGCTGAGCGTAGGCGTAAATGCTGCTAAACTCGACCTAGTATGATTGATTCTGCCGCATCTCCCTTGGAACCATTTCTCCTCTTGCTGGTAGGTCAATTCGTGGACATCATTGTCCGTTGAGCCAGCGAAAAAAATTCTACCGGTAGAGTCCGAGGAGGCAAACACATGAATATCAAGTCCACGTATTGAAGTAGACATCCCCGTCTGAAAGAACGTCACCTGCTTTGTATCACTAGACGTTGTCTCATAACCCATCCCTAGTAATATCACCTCAGCTGTCGTTGAAATCACCAAGAGGTGGGTGATAGATGGTAAAAATACGCCAGGTCGTGGCTTCGCCAAGTGCACACCATTGATGCTGTTAGGTTGACTCTCGAATCCCACTAACTGAGGATTGGGGTGGGTGTAGTCCCAGAGGTACAGAGCATTATCAATCGCAACCCATGCATGGTTCAGCCCTGCAAAAAGCCCCATGTTCGTTGACACCTGGGCGCGGTTATATTGATCAAAAATCTGGTCGGGAATGTTGTACATCTTGACTTTATGAAAGGGGGCCCATGAAGGTGAGGTCGGGATATCATAGTCAGAGGAGAACCCTTCTGTTCATACCGGATAAGCAAATAATCGCAATCCACAAAAAGAAAAAATGGCCAGAGCGATTACTTACGCGAAAGATAGCTGTCTAGATCGGGGTATCGCGACTCTTGCGCCAGAGTATCATTGATCGTCCGGGCTGCGCGCTGTCGAGTACTCAAGGTTTCGTTCTTGCTCTTCGGGGCAGCTGGTGAGACCTTTGGGGGGGAGAGTGCGGGTGCACTTTGCCCTGCCGGCACGGAAGGTGTTTTTGTTTGGAAATTGGGGGCATTTGGTATGTCACCGGGTAGAGGAGTCGCAAAATATGTGCCAGGAAGAGGTCTTTGAGGAGTAAGGGTCGGATAGGACATCTCCAGTCCAGCCAGATTGAACTGGAAACCCTGAGTTTGAATGACAGTATATACACACCCAAGAATGAATCAAATTTTCTGTTTCTGGATGTATGGTAATGCAAGTCATAACATTAGTGTTTCCCGAAGTCCTGCCACCGAATATATGAAAAAAAGTTGAAGCCCTTGAGGAGTGAGGAAGCTGCACGCGGGTGTCATCCGTGCACAGACCAGCATAGGTAAGTTATGTACTGCTAGGTATTCCATTCGCATCTAGTTATCCTAATAATAATCAAACATGAACAGAAATTGATGATTCATACTGGAATTACCTTATTTTCTTTTCTTTTTTTTGTTTTATTATTATTTCTTTCCTCTCCATTCTTTTCCTCTGAAAGCAGTAACACTCTTCTATATTGTACGTTCCTATCCTACTACATAGTACCTTCCTTCGAGCTTGTAGAATTTAATACTTTACTTATTCCTGAATTTTAAAAGGAAAAAATAGAAGGGGTAGCTCTTAATAAGAGCCCGACTTTGAGCAATCTACTCAACATGTTTAAACATTCCAATTTCTCGACGCATTTGGGCCGCTACTTTACGCGGCACAGTTCAATCGCTGTCACCGGTACGCCGCCATTGATGGCTAAGATTCGATCAGACTTGAAGGCCGCCATGAAAGCGAAAGATACTACAAGGTATAGCTTTTGCCACCTCTGGAAAAGACTGGCCACGAGTATGGGCTGACCGGACTTTATGGAAAGACTGAATGTCCTACGAGCCATCATCTCGGAAACAAACAATGCGTCAAAAACGTCCTCTCCTATACGGACTGATCTGCAACTGCTCTCTCTAATACGGAAGAGGGTTACGGCCGCGACGGATGCCAGTCAACAGTTTCTAGCGGCGAATCGATCAGACCTAAAGGAGAAAGAAGATAGACAGATTGAAGTTTTGCAGGAATACGCCGGGCGAGTGCAGACGATGGATATTGAAGAAATTAGACAGGCTGTCTCCGAGACAATCTCCCGGTTACAAAATGAGGGGAAGAAAGCAGATCTTGGAAGCATCCTTAAGGCCCTCTTTTCTCCCGGGGGTGGCCTATATGGCAAACCAGCAGAACGAGCCGAGGTCGTAAGAGTTGTAAAGGATATAATATCTGGCAGTTGAAACATACATAATTGAAAAGCAAAGGGCTTTTCCGATATTCTGTTATTGGTAGGTCGATCAATCTCCACTCAAGCTGGAGATTGTAAGAGAAGTATCTTGTAAGGCTTTTATATCGTTCTTAGTCCTCAATTAACAATGGAGCCAGCGGACAAAGACAAATTGAAAAGACGATAGCAGGCATTTTTAACTTCACGCCCAATCAATTAACGTATATCTTGCAGAAAAAATAAGTGGTTCATAAAATGTATACAGCATAGAAATTATTCACCCAAGCCCGTTAATAAATAATAAAAAAAGGGAAGAAAGAAAAAGAAAGGGAATAAAAATAGAAACAAAAGCCCAATGGCACATGATCAACCCAAGCGCCACATTATATGCATATCATATGAATGATTAACAATTGAACATTACGCCAACCCAGGCATTTCTCTCCAAATGCATGACGCCTAGTACTCGGAGATGTTACTTTTGGGTGCATAATACCCTATGAAAAAAAGAGTGCGATTCCACCAAGTGAAGTCATAATAAGCCCAATCCACCACAAATTAGCGGGATTCATAGGGTCGGCTCGTTTCAGAAGAACGTTCTTATTCAGCGGTTCGATGGTCGCGTCGTCCGTGTTGCGCTTAGTCCTACCAGTTGCCGTAGCTTTATGGATCGGGTTGATGGTCGTCGTTGGGAGCATTTCCGGAGGCTTATAGATGAGGTACAATGTGTTCACAGGGGTGCCATCCCATTGGTATAAATCTAGGCGCAAAACGTGGTGGAAGGGGTCGTTATACACCCGGTAGCTCTGAAGAACGAAATGTGTCAAACTTGTAACATCCACTGCGCGGGAAAAAAAAACACCTACTCTAAAGACTTCGGTCTGATTGTATCGGCTGTATACTGAGTAGTCGCCAGAGCAAGGACTTGACAACAGTTGACGACCATCCACAGCGAAAGGTGTCAGAACCAGCGACCCGTTGGACTCCTTTGAGTATGTGCCATGCTGCCACTGCATTAAACCTTCGGGGCATTGGGGGTTGGTGGCTACATAGCGACAACCAGATGTCAGATTTCGATTCAGGACGGCTCATCAGAAGAAGTCTACTGACGGTTCGAAAGGGCCCGGTAGTATGCTTCCTCGTAAAAGCCATCATCCGTAAACGAATAGGAGATACCGGTCAAGGAGGGTTCCTTAAACCGATCGTTTATCGGATCATAAAATCCCTGTCTCGACCATTATTATTAGCGCTTTCAATATCCTCTTTTTGTCTCCCTGCCCGACAAGCATACTAGGGGCTTAGGATGGCTTACCGGCCCTGTCGAGACATTACGGGACTTCGTAGACCATGTACCTGTTAATTGCGTATCTACTGCCGCCTGTGCAATTAAGAAGATACTGTCACTGAAGAAAAGGAGAAAGAAGAGATGACCGATAGATGCGATCATATTCGCTACCTCTCCCAAGAAGAGCCCAGCGACTTTCGTGAGAGATTGCGATGGTGACAAACAAGGCGCCACAACAGTCTTCAAAATGTCTATTGTGGAGCCGAGACTTGCGACCAATCAAAAGTTCTCTGGACATTCCAGACGGATGAAAAAGTATGTATATATCATCCATTTATTAGCATCATACCTAGGAAAGTATGTAGGCATTTCAAGATACGGTACTTTCCTTTTTAAAAAAGGATTTTTGATTCATATTTCACACCCAGCTGGCATCACTCCTCATTGTTTGAGAGTACTTTACTGCTCGTTTAGGAGGCTTTCCTACCTACATTATTTGCGCGGTGCAGCAGAGTTCCTCCATATCATATTACTACTTCGAATTGTGGTGTCGCTCCCAGAATGATGACGAACCCTCTGCAGGTAGCCAAGAAAGATATGCGAAGACGGATACGCAACATCCTGCTTGAGGTACCACGAGAGGGAGTCATTAGCCAGTGTGAAGCCTCCCCTCATCATTACCAAAAGATCCCATACGGCCTGCCATTACTGACTCTCCAAAGCTGCGCTAGCTACGACAAAACTGTTCTCTTTGGCCGAGTATCGCAATGCCAAACGGATAAGTGTTTATCTCTCGATGCCCCACAGTGAGATTGCGACAAGGGGAATTGTCCAGGATGCACTGAAGAGTGGCAAGGAAGTATTTATTCCTCATATTCACCGAGTGGATGGAGCTTCAATGCAGTCGAATGTCTCGGTGATGGACATGCTCTCTTTAAATTCCCTAGAAGAGTTTGAGTCACTGAACCTCGATAAATGGGGCATTCCAACGCTGAGCGACGATAACATCCCCAACAAATTGAATTGCTTCGGTGGCTATGGGGTCTCCGCTGGAAGCACCAAGACTCCGGGAGATGGGGCTGGGCTAGATTTGATTGTGATGCCCGGGATGGCATTCGATGCAGATTTGAGAAGGCTGGGCCATGGGAAAGGATATTACGATAACTTTTTAAGCAGATACTGGAAAGAGATGGAAAGATCGACCGGCGCGCCCCGAATGCCTTTCCTTGGTGAGATATTCTACACATGCTAACCCTGGACGAAATTTGTCTGACTTGGTATGCCTGTACCGTAGCTGCGCTCGCGCTGAAAGAGCAAATCGTCCCGCTGATTCCCGTTTGTGAACACGATTGGCCCGTAGATGCCATCATCGTTGGCGACGGACGGTTCCTAACCGACAAAGGGCGAGACCAGCAGCTGCCTATTCCATCCACAGACTGACTTTATCTCAGACGATAAACAGTCATTTCCCCAACGCCAAGAATAAATGACCACAACCTCTTAGAACCCCATTAAGCTCATTGAACCGATTGAATTAGGGATACGTTATCTCCCTTCAGGAGAATCTGGCCTAATATCCAGTCGGTTAGCGACGATTATTGGAAAATCAACGGTCAAAGCGTACCCAAATTACGGCGTATCTCTCCTTCAGTTTTTGTAGGTAGCCTGACCTCGACGGCGTCGTCGACGACCAGATTCATAAACTCATCGAATCCCTGGCGCACAGTGGTTAGCGAGAGATCAAAAGAAGAAGCCTGATAGTGTCATCAGTACCCGAATTTTGCCCTCTATACGGAAAGCTAGCTGCTCGTAGAGCCAGATGGAGACTGTCGATCGTTGCTGGAGGATCTTGAAAATAAAATGAATCGGCGCAAGTAGTGTCTTTCGCGCCGCTGCGGCATTCCCTCTACCAGTCATGATGGATGCCAAAGGGGATTAAAATGCGCGTTGGAGCTGTAGTTCGAAATCAGAATTAGTAGTCCGCAACAAGACAAAGAAAGAGAGAGAAAAGAGAGGAAGAAAAGAGAGATCCACCTGAGGAATACTCTACAGTCGTGAGGTTGAGGGTTGTCGACAAGAGTTTTATATATACCTTCCTTATCAAATATAATGCAAAGGTAATGCAAAAGTAAATTTGGTTGGTGGGAAGTTCCTTTTCTGCCTTGGGCCGATTGGTTCTTTCCAAAGTTCCCACTGTGACACTGTCATCCCCCAAATTTTCTTCAAGGGTGGCCGAGGGGATCGTTCATCGTCATCCCACCACCACTAACTAATAACTAGAGTACTGTCAACCTCGCGTCAACCTTCAACCTCCTGTCCTTTGTCTACCATCCATTCATTATCTCGCTGAGATCTTTTTCCCTGTTGCTTCCTTTTTGTTTTCTCCCCCTCCCTTTTATAATTTTTGGATCCTTATCGCCCTTCAATCCATTACTGTAACGTTCCACCCGATCCCGCCTTTGACGCTCTTTCCCCTCATTTTACCAGCAACCGCCATGGCAAGCGAAGGCAATGGCCTAGAGCAGGCCTTCGCTCCTGTCTTAGCAGCTGTCGCCACGATGCAAGGGAATGCATCCCGGACCGAGAAGACTCATGCCCACGAGTTCCTAGAACAGTTCCAGAAATCAGTATGTTGTTGTCAAGTTTTGACCATGTTGCTCTGCTGTGAGCTCCTCTGATGCTATAGCGCCTCTAGCTTGAAGCGTGGACGACTACCCATGCGCTTCTGCGGTCCACGGACGTCCCGGTTGAAGCAAAACTCTTTGCCGCCACGACGCTAAAGGGAAAGGTGAGATGAAAACTACCTCGGAGGGACTTCGACCAAGACTCTGACGGCAATAGATCACATATGACTTGGACCAGCTACCAACTGGATCCTTACTACAACTGAGGGACTCCATCTTGCATCTGTTAGTTGTCTACGCGACTGGGCCCCGGCCGATCCAAACGCAGCTCTGTGTATCCTTAGCTCACCTCGCCATCCAAATGACCACCTGGAAGGATGTCCTGAACACGGTGGGTTCGACATTGGGCGGTAACGCTGGAGATTGTGTGTTGGAATTCTTGAAGATCCTTCCTGAGGAGGTGACTGAGGGACGCAAAATCAACCTGAGTGTATGTGCGGTCGATTAATCACCCAACCTGTTCGGCACCCGTTTTTCCGCGATAGAGCAACATCCCCAAAATGTCGGCAGTAGCTGAGAATCTAATTTTTCGTCATGTCTCTGTAGGAAGAGGATCTTGCAGCAAGAACCAAGGAGCTGCTGGACGATAACGCAGATCAGGTCTTGCGCCTGCTTACACAGTTTACCCAGTCAACCCGTATGTGCCCCTTAGTCCCCCGGTGTTGAGGAGGAGATGAGACGTTGACGTGATTTATTTGTAGCATCTGCAGCGACGAATCCCCAATTAATCGATTGTATTACATCGTGGATGCGAGAAATACCGGCGTCCCAAATTGTCAGCTCTCCATTGATCGATGTCATCTTTAAAGCACTTGACAATGAGGCATCTTTTGAATCCGCTGTCGATTGTCTCTGTACAATTTACAGGGATACTACGGAAGTAGACGATTCACTCCCTCTCATTCAGAAACTGTACCCCCGAATCGTCGCTCTTCGGCCAAAAATCCGTGGAGCTGCTGAAGCCGAAGATATCGACACATTCAAAGGTATGACCAGAATCTTTGCTGAGGCGGGCGAGGCCTGGGTGGTTTTGATCGCACGCCTTCCATCACAGTTTTCCCGTCTCGTGGAAGCTGTCCTAGAGTGTTGTGCTCGAGACAAAGATCGAGACGCGATATCACTCACCTTTTTATTTTGGTATGAACTGAAACAATATGTTACTCTGGAGAGATATGTCGAGGCGCGAACTAAACTTACACCATTGTTCTCGCAATTGGTTGACATCATGATTAAACACCTTGAATTCCCGGCTGTCGAAGAGACCAATTCCGATCCATTTTGCGGTGACCGGGAACAGGAGGAAAAGTTCCGCCAATTCAGGCACTCTATGGGAGACGTCCTAAAGGATTGCTGTGCCGTAATCGGTGTTCGTGAGTGCTTAGGAAAGTCCTACCGACTAATTCAACAGTGGGTGTCGAAGTACGCATCCCAGGCCAGCAACGACCGCGTTCCCCACTGGCAAGAACTGGAGGCGCCTTTGTTCAGCATGAGAGCCATGGGCCGGATGGTTGATGCAGAAGAGAGCACTATTCTATCAGAGGCTATTCCTTTGATAGTCCAAATTCCAGACCAAGAGAAGGTGCGATTCCAAGCCGTCATGGCACTTGGGAGATATACCGAATGGACTGCGCAACACCCAGAGACTTTAGAGTCACAGTTAAACTACGTTATATCGGGGTTCCAGCACCGCTCCCAAGAGGTTGTCCAGGCTTCTGCTCTAGCTTTCAAGTTTCTTGGAACTGATTGCCGGAAATTACTCGGAGGACATATCCAACAGCTGCATTCATTCTATGAATCTGTCATTGATAAATTAAAACCATTGAGCCAAGAAGAGGTCACTGAAGGCGTCGCTGCCGTAGTTTCAGTCCAGCCGCTTGACAAAATATATGAGACCATGAAACTCTTCTGCGACCCCATCATGACGAGAATTATGAACTTGGCAAATATCGCAAAGGATGAACCAGGCCGAAGAGCAGTTGCTGGTAAGTCTTTTATAGGTTACATACTTGAAAGGGATAAAGCTAACCTTCTCAAGATCACCTACAATTAATCACAATATTCGTTCAAGCTGTATCGCCATACGTCAGTCCAGGGCAGGATAATCCAGCTGTCAAATACTGTGGCGAGATTCTGCCTATCATGAACACGATCGTTATGAATTTCACCACGTCGACGCCAATTCTTGAACGGGTGTGCCGCTGTTGGCGGTATATGGTTATCTCCTATCGAACAGCGATGATCCCTCTACTTCCTAGCCTCGCCCAAAGCATCGCAGCTGGGTTTCAGGCTTCCAAAGAAGGATGTTTCTTATGGGCCACCGACGCCGTTATTCGGGAGTTTTCCGAAGGCGCCGAGCACGTGGATCGAGCCACAAGCGATGCCGTTTATCAGTTCTTTGAACAGCAGGCTGTTACGTTTTTACGAATTTTAAGCGACTTGCCTCCAGAACATCTCCCTGACGGTGTGTTGGCCATATTGGGCTTGTGGTTAGGTGGTCATGCAACATTAGCTAATGATAATTTGAGTAGTGATCGAAGATTTCTTCCGCCTAGCGAGCGATGCTGTTCGCTACTATCCCAAAGAGTGCACCACTTCTTCTCTCGCCATTCCCATCTTCTCCGCTGCTTTAAGTGCTCTTTCTCTCCAACAAATCGATCCGCTGATTGCCACATTGCACTACTACCGCGACCTGCTTAGCTTTGGCTTTGAGAATACTTCCATATCCGAACTTGGCGACCCAGAAGGAGAGCATTATGCGAATCCTGCGGAGGTCCAAACTGCAGTCAAACAACTACTCACCTCTCAAGGCCACTTATTGGTTCAGCGAGTCCTTACCGGAATGATGTTCTCCTTCCCGGGCGACTGTTTTCCTGACGCATCCGGTGTTCTTATGTCGTTGTTTGAACTAATACCACAAGAAGCTGGCACCTGGCTTCAATCTACCATTCAGATGCTCCCAGCCGGATCGATGAAACCAGGCGAAGCGGAAAGGCTAATGAAGGGCATATCGGATAAGGTCCAGTCTAGCGAGACACGAAAGATCCGGGTCCTTCTACAAGGTTTGTATGATCCAGCCCAATTCTGCGGGCCCCGATGATCAAAGCAATGGGAACTAACCTTCCCACCAGACTTTACCAATTCATATCGACGGCGGAATGTTGCACCGCGAGAAGGTCTTGGGAGACTTGAGGCAGCCCGTTTCCGCTTCATTGGATGATATTTTCTGCGCCTAAGAATCGAGCTCCCCGGGGAGGAATAAACAGGAGAATTCGCAATTTTAACATGCAAGCTTCTCTATCAGGTTCGCCTTCTGTATGAAGATAAATTATCTCTGTGGTCGGATCCCTTACTGGGGTCGCTCTGATCCGACGATGCTTCTCATGTCGCGAAACGGAAGGTAAGAAAGGCAGTCGTGATCGCCATCGCACACGCCCATGACCCATCTCTCCGCAACACATTTTAGTGTTTCCCCAGCAGCTTGCCCCTTTTCAGATCCGAGCATATTCCCTCGGCATTTCTAGCGACTCCCAAGGCAGACTGGACTGTTCGACGCATTAGAATCGATCGCAGACGCATGTCCACCCATGACTATCAACTATCATCCACACTCATCTAGAAAATAGCCAAGGAGCATAAAGGCAGATACGAAATAGACGGGAGAGCATGAAAATGAACATGGTATTTGTTTGCAAGTGAACCCGGAATGGAAATCATATCCCCTAGGTGCCTACATCAGTAGATGATTCCGGCGATGTTTGTTTCTCGGATGTCAGGGAGTTCGCCTCGACTCCTCATGGCGGTTGTAAACTCCCTTTACAGAAAGAAGATTGAAGCCAAAGCCATGACCCCAAAAACCTCTGCCCCTGGCAACTCCGCCAAGCCGCCATGCACGTGCCATCAATTTGATGGACCTCAGACAAGAGAAAAAGAGACGTATCATCTCATGGGTATCAGTAACATGTAATAATATTGTTAGCCCATCCCCGGTAAAACTCTCTCTTCTCCGGTCATCAGTATGTATGTCCGTCCTCCTTAATAAGGAAATAAGGAATAAGAAAAAGCTACACACATATATATTACTACTGCTATGTATATATAAATAATGTACATACATACATACATACCTCATACATGTAGTTCCTAAGGTCGGTACCTAGCTTCCAGTCCAACCAACTTGGTCCACTATGATAGCGGTTCCGTCCAACGAATCAATTGTAAGTTAATTTGTAACGTTGTACGCCTTGTCGAGAACTGGCAGGGATTCATTCCCCCTGAAGACCTACATCTTCCAAATAACGAATCCATCGGGAGTCTATGAGCTCGTGGCTTCTTTAAAATTTGGCGAAACAACCTACCACTCAAGTATCGATGCCATCATATGTACACGTTGGCAGACTTATTATAGGCTCACCACGGTGGATGGTTATACTACTCTCAGGCGGAGTGCAAGGTCCAGACCTTGATGGTGAGAGGTAGGTGGATGTCGTCCCGGGCTTTGCTCATGATGAAGTGGACGCCACCTTCCTTTGAAGGCCAATTTCACATTCAGCTGTCATGCAATCCATTTATTATTATCTATCATACTAGGCAGTATCATGGTGACCACGAAAGCTGACATGATTATGAAGATCCCTTTAGAGCCACCTTGCGTCATTTAAAGTGGAATTGGAACGAAAACATCAATTTCTCACCACTCAACGAGTCTCAGGGCAGTCCG
>NPHW01004659.1:270-24351 GCA_002240705.1 Elaphomyces granulatus | reverse complement strand
TCCAATGCAATACACGTGGCGTCAAGCAGTAGGAAGCCCAGAGGTTTCCACTACAGCCTTGACCATGCGGTTGATGCCTGCTGGAAGAATTCCCTGGTAGCCACTGAATTTTGAACATTACTAATACATTAGAATTCTGAAGGAAGGTTGCCCTCCGGTCCATACATATTGCTAGGCGAAGATATTCGGAGATGTCAATGTACTGTGATAGGGACGTCTCAGAAAATTTAGTAAATAATGAGGACCAATCGAGCGTAAACCTATTACAACCTATTATTTTGATAAATATATCATATGGAAAAGGAAAAATGCTTTTGGTTCTATTATGGAATAAATAATCAAATTCTCATTTTTCTTATTATTTAATTATTAATCCATTCACTAATTACTCATTTTGCCAATGTTTGTATTTAACCTTCAATTCTTTTGTTTTTCCATATTCTTTGTAACTGAGAAGCAGCCTGGCTGGGCGCCAGCTTGCTAAAGAGGGCCTTCCGTTAGGAAGGTAGGACAGTATGTATGATAGTACAGTTTAGACGGAGCACTTGTGGTTCCTAGGAAAATATACTTATGCTTGCAACCCATATCTTTAGCAAAGGTGATCGCGGCTTCGCCTGTGTAGGTAGGGTACCAATGAGAAGTAAGGGTTACATGTTACCTGAAAGGCTGAAACCACTGGTCCTCCCAATCCTGTAATGATAGGGAGTCTCAAAAGTGGAAACGGTACATTGTCAGGTTAAGCATCTCGCCTCCAGGAGTCAGGACACTGCAGCATGCCGGAGAAGTCCTTCAACAGCCAGCTGGGGACTAAGCTGGATTCCATATGTACGATGGTTGCTTTTCTCGGTTCGGTAGTTCTGCGAAAGGCATTTTGGCTACCGCCGTCATCGCTGGCGGGACCGATCGACTCTTTACTGGAAAGCCATTCAGTTAGTACAACTGCATGAAAATCCTGAAACCATCAATCTCAACCAATACAGGGTGAGGCTGACAGTTTACGAGGCGTATGCACATAGAGGCCCTGTTTAAAGACATTAAAGCTTCTATGAGTACCTTTGCCTCGTAAACTCTCATCGAATCGGGAAAAGGGCCAACGTAGATAATCTGCCATTCGACGAGTCTTTGGAAGGTAGCGCCGGCAGATGGATCCAGGAGCTACGGGCACAGGGACAGCATGCGGTCCCGGTTATAACGGGGCTTCTTGTGGATGATGTCGAGAATACAAAATCCGGATTATACTGCTGGTGAGTGTGGAGTTGCAATCTTCAAATAATTTAACTAAATGCAGTCCGTAGGCCCGCAATTGCCCTTCTGGCTTTGTTCGTCCCATTTAGCTGTTGAGAAGCTTCAAGGACACACGCACTCGGATATCAGTCTGCTCACCCAACTGGTCCATAGCCTTGCAGACCAGGCCTAATGCAGTCCACTGGAGCCGATTCAACGTCATCTTGTCTGCCACCGCCTGTCCAACCTGGAAGAAACTTTGGTCCCAAGTTTGAGCTGCTTCGGGTTCTTCAAACGTGGCTGAAGAGAACCATGTCTCTTGACCAGTGGCAATACAACACACTCTGCCATCGGGCTTACATTTAAGGGCAGAGACGGGTAGGTGCAGGATAGCATGTCTCAGGTCAGCAATGAAAGACGGAAGCAACGGTGGCAGCGCAGGAAAGTATCGATCGTAGACGAGGTTTGCATGCATGGCCTCGACACCCTTTACCAGATCGACCAAAAGTTGAGGCACCTCCGTGGAATTCAGGATCGGGACTTCGGCGGCATGCCAGTCGTTATCTTTACCGGCGACTTCCTACAATTCGGCCCAATCCAGCAAAAAGGATTGCTTAGTGACATGGAACAGATCAGCGAGGAGTATGTCACGGAAGGTGCAAAAGCACTGGCGGCAACTGGTGGCCAAGTGGCCGTGGGAAAAATTCCACAACATTGAACGTAGTTATTTTTGAAGAGCAGAAAAGGGCGGAAAAAGACCCTTTTCTGCTCGGCTTGCTAGAGCGGATACGAAATGGCCAGCAAACGCAGGAAGACATGGACCCTTAATGCCACCTGCTATGATCCATCATCCAGAAGATTTTTCTCAGGGCCCACGGCACGAAACCCTCACCGGACCCTCCACGCCACTCTGGAATACGGTAAGGAGCACGGTAAGAAGGCGTCCCTCTTCATCTCTGCACACCAATGGACGACCCGGGTCCCGAGCGAGGAAGAGGTGGAGGCGGTCTTGCAGCTTGGCGACGGTGGACGGCTTGACATTTCCCATACGTCAACTAGAACAAATATCATACCTTGGACTGAAAGTGGCGAATGGATCCGAATTCACAGCCGTCGGGATTGTACCGGATCCCAATGTCCAGGAGCATGTGGTAGACGAAGGTCTGTCCATCTTCTTCGGCCCACCTTGTGGCATTCTTCTCCAATCCTAAGAGCTGCGAGGCGTGAGGGTAACCCCATCTGCCTCCAGACACAATCATGCTGGGAACCGAGTCGATTCCGCTGCTGAAGGAGAAGAATGGAAACATAATGGATGATCTGATGGATACTAGTGTTCTTCATGACATTACAGGTAATGTATGGAGTTAAAGGGAGATGTTTTTTCCATGGATGGAAAGAGAAGGATCCTTATTGTAAGTTTCTTCGATTGCACCCAGGTTTCATTCAGCAGGTAGGATTCAGGAAGCGTTTTTGATGGTGTATTGCCTTGAAGCCTGAAAGCGGCGATGGTTCTGCCATCCAGCCGGAGATGGCCGCTGATGGCGGTCAGAACTCAGGGGGGCACTAAGTTGGCACTACCTTTCCACCGCCCGTTTTAAGCCCTTTTCATCTTAGGCCCGCTTATACCTGCAAAAAAACCCCGAAAAATGGCGTCGACTATGTAGTAGGGTAGACTAATAGGCTAGCGTTCGAGTAGTATGTACCTTTTTCTGTAGTCTGTTATGATATACATGTTAATAAAATCTCTCAATCATCTCTGAGCCTGCTGAGATAAATCAAAAACAAAGATTCCTGGGAGGCTGCTTTAATTTGCTACCTGGTTTTATACATCCTAGGTAAAATCGAGGGAAATTACGATGGAGATCCTCTTCTTCCCATCATCTGAAAAAACTTTCCTTTGCCTCGTTGCCTTTAATATCGGGGGGAACTCTATCCATCACGAGTAAATATGGGGGACGTAGCAACAGATAAGGGAGTAGCACCCATCTTCAAAAAGTCCCAGAAAATTGAAAAAAATCGTAAAAAATAGCAGGCAAAACGGAAAATGAAGAACAGAACAGGAAAAAAATCAGTCCATCAGGCAGCGGATTATTTGAAACAGTACATAGGTTGTCGGGGCGGATGAGACGGACAATGAAAAATGCTGTTAGATGTGGGGCATTCTGCATTGAGTCCGGTTATCGATACGGGATTTTCTGCAACCAAAAAAGGCGGTGTGGTAGCTCCTCACCGCTTGTAGTGGCAGAATCTATGATAGTTTCCTATCATATGTACGATAAATCGTTATGAAACTCATAGGAGAGTAACTCAGCCTGCTTTCGTTACCTTTCAGGGAAAAAGCGCTCCCGATACCAAGGAGAATAAGAACTCCAATTATAATTAGTATTGTCGCCCAACAATCTTCTCAGCAAAAGAAGAGCGAAAACCACCAGCCCCTATATGAAGAAGATCACTCTGCATTGACGAACTCCCTTTCTTACAGCGTACCTGTTCTATTAATCTTTGAAGTATATCAATATCAATATTTGTTGAAAGTGTGCCTAGAGGCTAGGCAGTAAATATGATACCGTAGTATTATGTATGTATATTTGAAACACCAAATACTGTTGAGATATGAGCTTTGGCGCATGTGTTTTCAATGGAAGATACTAGGAAATACGAAACATGAAAAGTGAGGTACAGATAATGGACTCTTTTGTATTTCTGTGTTTCTGGTAGGTAATCTAGTTACAGGACTTTTTGGCAGAGGTTCTGCCATCTTTGGGTTTGCCCGGTTTCTTTTGTCATCATGAATAAGCTCATTGTCATCGTGGACTCTTGTGGATTCTTGCGGAGTAACTCAAGGAGTATCTACCGGAGTAACTTCATATGGAACTTGACGGAAGTGATTGTCGATGCACCTTGTGTAGGATTTAGGTTGTGTCGCCAGTGATAACTTGAAGGTTTCAACAAATACAAGGCCCTTGAACCCGCCGCAGTTTGAATGCTTTGGGCCGTCATGTCCCTTGGCGTTCCTGGATCCTCCAAGGCATGAGCACCAAAATATTGATATGTATTCACATTACGGGCAACACATAGGTCTGAACATATGGAGACTATTTTGATACGGACTAGAGATATATACAGACGGAGATTCTAAATCATCTGGGATTCTCTTAGAGCATCTCGCCAGCGTGTGATGTCAGTGTCTGGCATTACAAACCTCTCCAGGTCAAAGAACCCATTGAAAAGCAAACCGTCAAACGTCTTGACCCCCACGTAACACAACCCCAAGGCAAAGTCCTTCCCAGTGATACCTATGTAGTACTATGCGAGGCAACGTTAAACCCTAAAATCAGAAAACACTAGTCTTCTAGATGAAGAAAAAGCTGCAAGCGCCAGCCTTTTTCCTCCTCCAGTATAACATGAGCTCCCCTCCAGACAATTTGGTATCGTCAGTGAATGTGGGCTGTGTGTCGTAGCTTGCCACAGGATACGACATAGATCCATATCTCCTTCCCCTCCTTGCCAGGGTTGTCTCCCCATAGTTGGGATTTCCATTTGGAACACTAAATTAAGAAAAACGGGGCCTTACACGGCCGTGGTTGTCAATCCGAAGAAAATTGAAGTAGTAACTATCAGTGAAGCATCCGTATAGTATATACCGGACTGTTCTGCCTTCCTTCTTTCTTCCAGACCGTGTGGATCATGACTACAGTATGTAATTAGAACCAACTCAAATAGGTTCATGAAAAGAGAATTATAGATCGGAGGGAGTACCTACCCATGTACATGAATTGTCTGAATAAGCACCCTGCCTTTTTACCTCCACGATGGCCAGGTTGGTTCCAAGGGTGTGATCATCATACCAAAGGCTGTAGCCGGCACGGCCATTTAACACCCTCTTCTGGGCCTTCAGCTTTACCTCCACCTGCAAGGCAGTCTCAGCAGTAAGGGAGATTGGAGTCAGGGCATGTTCCTCGTTCATCCTTGCCCCGTCTTAATGCATTCGATCAAAATCGTAATGCTTCATGTTCATATTCAGTGTCACGATCCTGCAGAGAGTAGGCACTATATAGGTCGCGTGAGACTGGTCGATTGCTAATGCAATCGACTATCGTGGTCTTTTGGCCGAGTTGGTACTGTCCAGCGTTTTAGGCCCTGGGATTCGTGGACCCTGCCCATGGGAGTTCTGACATTCAGGTGCAGGGGGGTGGAAGAGAAAAATAGACGTATGTACTTACTATGTAACTTACTTGTCCCGTTTAATGTTAAATGTGTCCTCGATTTAAGCATTAGATAATTTGACAATGGCAAGACTTTGCGTCCACTCTTTGCTTTTATTATTTAAGGGTTTTAACACCCTCGAAACAGACCTTTTCTCGATAACCTCGACGGAGGTCATTGTGTGTTGAGATAATGAAAAGATAATGGAAGCGTGGATGAAGAAAATTGAGCTTTGTGGCCATGGTGGACACCTTTTGTTTTCCATTGATCTCTAGTGTCGATCATCTCTTCGGGTGTGCTGCTTCAAGAGGTCAGCTGGGGAATGATACCAAGCCTCGTTCTTCCCAGCTCTTGAGGCTTCCCTTAGGATTTCTATCTCAAAGAAATTACGATTGGCCCAAGGTCCAAGGATACAAGCTTCCCCTAAATGACCGAACAACGCGCTGCTGCCTCAACGAGGGCATTGTTCAAGTTCTTGCATAGTGCTGCCAAGAGACATGGATTTTTCAAAGGATCTTCATTGATCAAGATGCGTCTGCACAGGATAAGTGCTTGTTAGTTGTGAGTCACTGTATGGATACTACTAATAATCTCACCAAATTCACTACCGACCCAGGCTAGTTCGGGCTCACTCAGCCCCAGCCCGACTAGAGTATGGCAGACAGGTCATCAGCTTCCACAATCTGCTATCCAGGACATACATATGCAATGTATATCGACGGAGGAGTTATCAAGACACCCACTACGGAAAGAGAAGTCACTCGGTTAGTGTCCTCTTTACAGCTGTACACTATAGCAATGCTGCAATATTCATATGTACTTGTATTCACTTGGATATAGTGAAATGCCTGGAGGTTTGATTTATTAGTTTTCCTAGTGAAGGTTGTCCCGATCCTACCGGCATGAAGGGTTTATTAGCAGTTGATATCGTGGCCGGATTTGTGGTGCCAAAAAAAGGGTATGCTTATTATTAGTAGATATCACATCCTAAAACATTTCGTAGGGATCCCGCTCAAAAGGGCAGAGCGTCATTGTTTTTCGATCGAGTCTAGGCAACAGCCTTGGATCCGAAGCTGAATTCAAGGTTGATGGCAATCGGAAAAGGCACGCCCAATTGCAATAATAATTACGGAGAGTCTAAAGATCTATTGGCGTGGAGGGTTTCTATAGGCAATAGCTGCATGGGCCCCGCACAGGAGATCTCTCTCTGGAGTCTTAGGGGATTCCTATATACGGGGATGGGTGACCCCTGTAGGCATAAGTTTTCGGAGGCATAGAGGACTGTGATAGGTATACCAATATGACTAATGGTCCTACTGAAAATAAGACGGTCCGGACCCGTACGAAATCTCATTCTTTAATAACAAGTCTTAATTTATTCCTTTTTATTACCATCGTTGTGCGGAAATGTCCTCTGACATAAACGTATCATATTTAGAATTGTCCATAGCCAGATCTAATTAATAACGGGGGAGTCCACAAACACTTTAATCGGAAGACTTGACCACATCGTGTACACTGGTGTCTCCTGACGCTTGCCGCATAAAGCAATATCGCTTGTGTTGGCCTTGGCCCTTTCTTGCTCTCACGGAGATCCTCCGTGTTCTGGCGAAGGTAAGTCTCGACTGTGCTCACTTTGCATCGACGAGATCTTATGGTCGGCTTCTGCCCGAAGTTGATCCAGATCCTTCCCATGGGAGCGTTGTCAGCCTGTCCTCAAGAAGCTGGATTTGGCTTTGCTGGTCCCTCTGAATATCGGCCATGACGCGGGCGTGCTGCTCTTCTAACTCTTTATGCAGCACTTCGTTTTCTGGAGCACCACGAGTCAATCATCATCAATGCTTCAGCAGAGGGAGCCTGTGACGAACTTGAATTCTGGGCTGCTATCATACGATATTGTACCAGTTCAAGAGCTCCTCCTCGTGATGCTTCTGCATCCGGAGAATCTCCTCGTGCACAAAAGCGCCGGCGTCTGTCTCAACCATCCTTTCGTCCCTTTTCGACAAGTCCCCTCTGGATCATCATGGTGACAGGTGATTTATCAACAAGCTGTATCACAAACTCAGCCACCTTTTTCAAATAGTCGTGATATCTACCGCCGTCAACGAGGAATTCACTGCCCTCAAGTCCCACCTGCCTATTGGTGCTGATCAGCTCCCGCTCCCTACATAGCTTCTCCCTTAGCCGCACTAATCGTCTCCCACCTGTGCATAAGAAGCAAGACGTTGGACAGATTTTCTTCACCGCCGAGACAGCGCCAAGTTACGCATCGACGTATTCGCCATGCGAATATCGGTGATGTGATACAGGTATATAACCCCCGAAAGTAACGTGACCGCGACGAACGACTGTTCCATCCACTGGGCCAACCTGAAGGACCTCGGCATCGCTGCGAGTGGTATCGTCGAAGCCTGGAGTGTCGATGAGTGTGAGAGAGTACGGCCCGAACTGCATGGGACTTCTTCAACATCAATCATTTCTGCATCAGTCGGTCAGCTTAACGTACCATACTAGACTCATGCTCAATCCGCCGGCAACGACGCGCTTCCGGGACTTCAGGCCATGGCCAATCTGAACCGGCTTTCCGGAAAGCCGTCGGACGAAAGTGGATTTGCCGGTACCCGTCATCCTGAGAAACCCTGGGAGGATGTGATGTTTGTGTGAATTATTAATTATAATATCATATATGCAGTGAAGACAAGGACGGAACGCGGCACCAGAGTGCGGGAATAACGAGGCTGTCAGTCTCAGTGTCAAAAAACTGACCACTAACTGCGGAGTGGCTGTTCGGGCGTCCAACCAAATATGAACACGGGGGACATGCAGGGTTTATGCAACCTGTAGTTAGCTGAAACAGGCGATAAGCGTTGATGAATGACAAGCAGGAATCTGTGGTGCCCCATATTTTATTCACATTGGTTGGTTATCCGAGGAAGTTGTAAGTGGCTCTATATCAGCATGTGTTGGTGCGACATTAATTCTCAGGGTAAAATAGCCTATTATGATGTGACATTTGACCATAAAATTCAGGCTCTGGGAATGCTTTGCACGATTGTAGGCCGTGGTGGCGGTGGCTGAAGACAAGGTCATTAATTTGATAGATAGAGACTCACCATGTTCGATAAACCTTGGTGTGCGAACCTCATTAATTGCCCTCAGAGTCCACTATGTCGCTTTAAAAAATATAAGCCTCTCGGCACAACCTTGACCTTTTCCATCGCCAAAATCAATATGGAAATACAGTCTGGACCGGAGCGGCTGGAAGCCCTCATTCGGGCTAGTGGAGCAGTCCTGGGAGAGAGGCTCTCGCCATTAGCTATAGAAACCCCATTGCAATTGCCCTCCTCCCCTCCCCCAGACAGTTCAGATCGAGCTGAATGCAGGGACATCCTCATCTCACAGCGGCTCAGCGACCCATCATACAAGAGTCCCTCGGAGCAGAAAAGGCGAGTGTTCCGGTCCAAGGAGAAGAACGAGTCTCTCTCCAACCCAGAAACCTGGGAATTTTCCTTTCACGAAATTGGAAAAGCCATAGCAACATGGTTCGAAGCGGGCTCCCTGGAGCGTATTGGCATCATCCAGGCTCTGCTCCAGCTTCGACATACGGCAAGTGTCGAGGATCTCTGGCAGGATGCCCTGGGCCCTAAGCGACGTCAGGAAAGAAAGAAGGCGATTACCAGAATACCATTCCCTTGGCTGCGGCAGGCCACCATTCGAAACTCGATCGATCTCGTCATTCTACTTTCTAGCGGCGGCTGCGAACAAGCCTCTCTCGATGAGTCGCTTGGTCTAGCTTTGTATCACCGCCATATCAAAGTCGCGCGAGAGCTGCTCCGCTATGGGGCGTCACTCGATAGCCACCAGAAGTACTTGTTCGATAGCGTAAGGAAGGCAGATCTCGACATGATAAAGTTATGGCTACTAGCTCCAAGCGCATCACAGAAGGATTTGGACAAAGCCATGTGTTTTGCCATTGAGGTGGATGAAAATGTCGAGAACCAAGAGGAGTTGCTCTCTCTGCTCCTCGGGAATGTCTCGATCTCGTCAGAATTAGCCCACATTCTGCTACTAGGGGCGATCGAAGCGCAGAATCCAAAGAGTGTGGCGGCTCTATTAATGGTAACCTTGAAAGAAGAATGGGACTTGTTCGTGGACTGTTCCAAAGAAGTGATCGAGGGCATAGAAACCTCTACGATCAAGATCCCGGACGCTGGCTGTAGGCGTGAAATTCTAGATCTCATTCTTTCGGCCGGAATGCGTGCGGACAGCTTAGCTCTTCGCGCCGAACTTTTCCGAAGCGTACGGGATGGAGATATTGAATTAGCAAAGGTGCTGATCGTTCATGGTACGAGGCAAGATTCCGGGGACGAGGCCGCTCTTAATTGGGCAGTCGAAAACGCAAGCCTCGATGCGTTGGAAGCTTTTAGATCGGCAAGTATGTCAGCAAACGCCGCATCACGTGCCATGGACAGAATCCCAGCCAAATTCGGGGAGTCCGAGCAAATGAAGATGGTCGAGCTTCTCATTCAAAAAGGTGCAAGCGGACCTCCACTTGCACGGCACCTTCTCCGAACTCTCGAGTGGGGGCAAAGTGCCGTAATCGAAAAGCTCCTGCTCCAGGGCGCAGCAATCGATTTCGAAGACGCAGCTGCCGTTCGGCTTGTACTTGAAGCCCGCGACCTTACTCTTCTGGAGAGAATGCTAAACCTCGATCGCGACTGCTCCCCAGTTGCACTCTGTCACGCCCTCCCAGATGCCATATCCATACCGTCCAAGGAAGAGTGTTTTCGAGCCGTGTCGCTGCTTCTTACCAAAGGCGTTGAAGGCGACAAACTGCACATGGCACTCCTGGATGCTGTGAAGCGCACGGGAGAAAGCAGAGACGTGGATTTAGTCCAGCTTCTCACCAAGCACCGAGCATCTGTGAACTACTCCATAGACGGCGAGAATTGCATCCACGCCGCGGCTAAACGGGTAGACGTGGAAGTTCTCAGATATCTCTGTGCCTCCCGGCCGTCTCCGGACATTGTCCTCGGTGCTATACCCTTGGCCTTTGGTTCCCTGGGAGAGAAAAATGAGGGCCAAGTACTGAAGGTGTTATCGACCTTGTTGCAGACCAGACCGAATGGAGACACTGTCGGAAGTACTCTGGTGCAAGCCATCGCAGCTGGCAGATTGCAAATTGCAAATTTATTGCTACAGCACAGTATTTCTCAGCACCACTTCGCCCAAGCAGTCCAGGAAGCTCTCAAATTAGACAGTCTGGAGGCACTTAAGTTACTTTGCAAGGTGTCTATCCCGAAGCAAGTACTGCAGAAGTATGTTCACGAAGTCCTTCATGGCGGAAGATACAATCGTGAGAGGGCACATCTCCTTCTCGAGGCTTCCCGAGCCCACAATTCCGTCCTCGATCAGTCATTGGGCAGCGAAGAGTTACGAGAACAGAGTGACCGCCACGATATCATTGAAATGCTACTAGCTCACGGTGCTAATGTGAACGTTAACAACGGTGCAATTGTCCGGTTTGCGGTTCAAGTCGGAGACGTCGAACTTGCCAAGCTACTTCTCTCATCGATATCGATATCCAGTCCCAACAAGTCAACACTTGCAAAAGCATTCAAGGCTTCGACGGAACTATCACAAAAACACCTCAGACTTCAGATGATGAGACTTTTGTTGAAGGCAGCCAGCTCCGATGACATTGGCCAGAACGAGGCTCTTATCCAGGAAAGCCGAGAGGCCCCAACCACCGATTCGGCCATAGTTGAGCTCCTCCTGCAGCACAATGCATCTCCCGACTTTGACAGCGGTGCGGCACTCAAAGAAGCAGTCATTTCACAGAGTATTCCACTCCTCAAGCTGTTATTGACAAAAGAAGTAAGCGCAAAGTCTCTATCTGCGCCATTTTCGGCTGCCAGAGCTACGAAATTCCCCGATGACTGCAGATTTGCGATCTTCAAAATACTCCTCGAGGTAGGATATGGGCCATATGGCCCACACGGCAAGAGTGATGCGCTAGTCGAAGCCTTGGACCGCGATCCGCAAGCATTGGAGACCCCTCGACTTCTACTCCAGCACGGGGCCAGTGTGAAGGGCGCTGCACTCGCATCTGCTTCGATAGCCGGGTCATTGGAGATGCTTGACTTGCTAATGTCTCACTGTCCTACTTCCTCTTCGGTCGAAACCGCTTTCCTGGCAGCACGAATGGCGACTTTGGACGAGAACACGAGGCTCTCCGTTTTTCAACGCCTCCTTCCCTGGCAATTGAAGTCTGAGACACTTTCCCAAGCTCTTATCGAGTCCGTGAAGCGGAACCCAAAACTCTTGGATATTCCAACCCTGCTTCTGAAGCATGGGGCTCCCGTCGAATTCGAATGCTTTGCTATTGCTGCGAAAAATGATGATATTAGTCTGCTAAAGTTGTTACTCACGCAGAGAGCGGATTTTAATACTTTACTGAATCGTTGGATTACACTGGGGATGGAAGAAGATAAGCTCTTGCGCTGGTTAGGTGTTGCCTCGGATCAGCTGTCGACCCAGGCCAAGATTGAGAACAAATTCGTTCTAATCAACGCAGTGATGGCATATCCAGCAGCAAGCTCACTTGTTGCATTTTTGCTGCGCCATGGCTGCAGCGCCGAATTAACGTTTCAGAACCCGCTTGCGCAAGAGACCACTACGGCGCTCATTTGGGCTCTAGACGAGGAACCTGGTAGGGGGCGGGTGTGCGACAGTGTCATTCTCATGCTACTTTCAACTGCATCGAAAGGTATCTATGTCACTTCCCACGCACATCCCCGGATAACACAATGCTGATGGTATGCTGGTAGCCTATGTGGACTTTGTCACCGAAGAAAGCCGGGCATCCGCAATAATTCATACTGTTAAGTCAGGCAGAATCTCGGTCCTGGAACGTCTAGTCGCCTTAGATGCCGACCTGTCTGTACGGGACGCGAACGAATGGACTCCGTTGTGCCACGCAAGCAGAAATAGGGATGAGAAGGCTGTTGCGATACTCGTTCAAGCCGGTGCTGCCATAAACGATTCTAGTCTGCACCTCGCCGCCAAGATGGCATATCCTAACATCGTGTCAATCCTGTTGTCGGCCGGGCACCATCCCCGATATCCGTCTGTGGCTCACAACGGCAGGATCCCGCTGGCCTGCCTCTGTCTCGAATCCCATGGAACTGGGCGGGATTGGGAACTGCGACTGCAACAAACCCTGGGGCTCCTCGCCCCGCTGACGGACCTAAAATGGAAGAACAACAACAAGTCTCTCCTGCACTTTGCCCTGGACAACGATCATAATGCGTGTGAGGTTACAATGAGATTCATCGAGGTTTCTGGGTTGTGGAGATCTTCAAACCTAAACGACGAGTATATGTTCACGGATCAGAGAGAGTTCTTTTATTCTCCGACACAATATGTAAAGCTCCTTTGCTATTCGAAAGAAGCGATCGAGAAGTATTTACTCATCGAGCTCCTAAAGGACTTCGGCTTTACCGACCGCTACTACGCCGAACTTGGAAATCAACCAGAGGGGGCGGTTGGATATCCACCAGAGATACAGGCTCAATGGAAGGCGGAATGGGAGAAGGAAGAAGTCATCCGGCGACAAAACGAGATTGCAGCGCACAACAAAAGACTGTCGGACGAAACGCACAGGGAGGCCCTCAGGAACCAGCGGGAGCAAGCCGCACTCATGGAGCAAAATTACCAGCTAGAGCTCGAGAAGGAGGAGGAGCTGTTGAAGTTGCAGAAGAAGAGGTTGGCCGAAAACCATGAGCGGGTGGAGAATCTTGAAGAGAGAGTGACGGCATCAATGGAACAATTGAAGCGAGTACTAAATCGGGCCAAGGAACAGGAAAGGTCCCTCTCGAGACTTATTAAGTTATTACAGAAGGACTAGAGAGAAAGCGAGTGGGCAGGTATAATAATAACGTATATATATAATGACTTATGACTTATGATAGGGAATTAACTTGCCTTGGAGTTGCCGGAATCGCTAGGTAAATCTGTATACTAGTGTAGTTAATCACGTCTAATATCCCTAGCGTTCAGCCGTCACCCCGTGGGGCGGTGGAAGGGGAAGGCCAATCTAGTTCAACTGGGGGCCAAATCAAAAGTTCCGGTGGGCTAGAAATTGACCAGAGTTGTAACTGTCGCAAAGAAAATGTTGGACCTAGTTTAGTCATCAGCCTATGTACTTGTACTCGTTTACCTGAGCTTCTGAGGTAAGAGGTACGTTTTATGCGGATCGGAGGCTATCGGCCCGAGCTCTAGTGCGCCAGCCTTCATAGGTATCTTCTCTTCTTCAGGGCTTCCAAGGTCCCCCCGTTCATCGCTTCTTCAAATTCGTTCTCTTCCTTCCTTCATCTTCAGCCCCAGCTTCAATGCTTTCGGCTTCAGTCTCTTCGGCTTCTTAGCTTTAAACAAGTGGGATATGCCGAAGTTGACGAAGTGAAAAAAAAAAAAGGAAAATAAACTGAACTTCAAAAGGAAGGTAATTAATAGACAAAGTTACCAGACAAGACAAGCTGGTTCACACGCTGGTGATAGGATGTTGCTAAGGTAAGGCTAAACAAGCGTAGAAGGCAATCGACACAAAATCATCTACTTGATTTCCAGAAGCTTCACATCGAAAACGAGCCTGGAGTTCGCGGGGATTCCAGGACAGCAGTTGTACGACTTGCAGTATCAAGGACAGCCGGGCTATTGCTTCCGGGTATCCATGGATAGTTAGGAAATGCCACTTTCTTCAAGGTTTGACCCTAGGGTAAACGCTTGATCCGACAATGTTGCTCTTGGGAGGGTTAAAGTACTTCGTATCGGCAGGATGTTCCACAGAGGGAACATAAGGAGGGTTGGTTAGATGGATTAGGTTCCAGTCGATGTCTCGAAAGAAAGGGTTGCTCTTTTATTTCGTCAGAATCATTCGGGTGTACAGGCTTTGGGTCCTTGTTGTAAATTGTAGCAGTTAGGCGGTGCTCCTTTTTCTTGTTAGGCTTTTTAGGAAGTTCGAAGCCTCCCTGGAAATTTCACCTGGTATGTGGAACGTGTCTGCGTGACGAAGCACATTTCGGCGAAGTCTATTGGAATTTTCGTCGTAGAATGGGGAAGGCACTCATAAGCAGAAATGCCAACGATCCACCAATCTCCTCTTCCATCATAGGCTTGCTGCCTGAAAACTTCTGGGGCCATGTACTGGCACGTTCCCACAAAAATCTTTGCCAGTCTCGTCCTCGAATTTCTGACGAATCTACCGTTTCGAATAACCAGAGTCTTGTCATCCCTCCAACTACTATCAAAGGCGAATCCGAGATCAGCTATCTTCAGGTGGCCTTCCGCGGAAATCAGAAAGTTTGCCGGCTTTATATCTCTGTGGAGCCATCCACGCCAATGGATCTCTTCAACGCCTAGGATCATCTTGGCATAGTAAAACTTCGACGCATGTTCTGACAGGGAGCCGTGAGATTTAATTAGGCGTGATAAGTCTCCGCCTGGCATGAAATCCATTACAAGATACAGATTATCTGTTGGAGCCTGAGGCTCCAGTAGAGCTCGGCTCACGTGCCCTCCGCACACTAGATTAGTTCTTGGGGCTTGAGCTCCTTTCTAGAGGGATTAAGCTGCTTCTCCCGTCATTATCCATGTCCTGAAAGCTCGAGATGAACTCAGGATAAACCCCGAATCCGAATCCAGCTTCCCATGAAATTCCCGGCTACGAAGTTGTCAAGACCCTTGAAAAAGGAGGTTTCGGCCTCGTCAGGCTGGTGAAAGAGACAAAGAACAACCAAGAAACGCCGGGAAAGAAAGCCGTCTTCGCAATGAAAGTGATAAAGAAATCTCGCGTGTTCGAACATGGAGTAAGTAGAGCGCCATCTGCTAGGTGAACGAGAATTCTTGGTCGTGTCGAAGCGGTCTTGGTGGATTGTTCATGCTCGCTCGTCTCTGGGAACAACTTCATGTCGTTAAGACTCAATTTCAAAAAACGAAGGGTAGAACTATAATGGACGAATGTGTACTGTTCTAGAATAATAGTAAGAAAAAAGAGCATGTATAAATAGGAAGGAGCTAGAAAGTGGCAAGAGCTTATGCTCTAGCCGTCCCTTGATTGGTCAGGTCGCGACTTGTTGCCTCGGATCTCCTCCTTCCACTACTCTTCTTCCACACTGAACTCGAGTACCTTGGAACACTATGACGGGCTTAAACGTAAGGCATCACGACTTGCCATCTCGTCGGTGGTCAGGTTTGCGAATACGTTAGCATCGCCTTTTCAACCGAGTTCTTGCATAGCAAAGCAGACGCCTGTCCAGGCCAGAGCAGCCTGTGGTATCGTTTTAAGAGCATAGCTGATTTGATGGTTGCATCGTCTACGCCATCTCCTGAATGAAGTGGTCCTGTGAACTCTCAACCTTCCTGCTCAAGGAAAATATTGTTGATGTTGAGACGTCCGCTGGGGTTCGAGGCGAATTGGAGCAGCGAGTCATTGACCTCCATCAAGCACTGCTCTTGTACCTGATAAAGAGGCTCCTACTGGCGAAACTGGTTCGTCACCTGGAGCGCCGGTGAGGTGCCCGGCTATCCGTAGTCCAATATGAAGTCCGGAACAGCCGCCACGCGCGGGCCGAACCAGCCCCAACGACGTTGTAGTTGACTTCTGTCAAGAGGTCCCAAATTGCCACTGTCCGAACACAATCTCATAATAGAACAGCCCGTTCCGCAGCGAATAGCCTGTTTGGCTCGTCTGACGGTGCGGCAGGGTATCACATAAGGCCCCTGTGCTCGCATCCAAAATCTTCCCCCTACTAGGTTTTTCGAACAAGGAAGGTCGCATGTAAAAATTTGCCAGGCTGGCTAACCAGTGTTTTTAAAGAATAATCCCAGTGATCCTCCTAGGTACACTAGTAGATAACAAATCCAAGGTGGAATATACTCTGCAAACAGTTTCCGAACTTCGTCTGAAGACTCTCTCCCGCCTTGCCCATTAAAGCCAAAACTTCAATCCAATGGAGAAGGTAGTAGGTTCGGAGGAACCTGTTCACTCTCTGCTCGTGAACCACAAACGTGTTGGAGCTCCGCTAATGAGACACCCAATAGCGGCAAGCATACCGGACAGCCAGGGGGGCATTGATCGAGTCGACTTTTGTCTATGTATATCAGGAATCAAGGCTCCCGAGTGCCCGAGATCATTGTTTCAGGAGACAACCATCTTTCTTAGAATGGCCCGTGCCATCATCAAGATGATTGGCATTGATTGCAACACATAACAGCAAGACAATTTTCAAATGGTTTTTTCGTGAGCTTCAGCTTCATTGATTTGCAATCGCCTGTCGGCCAATGTCAGACTTGGGCGTGGGTAACCCGGGTCGCCCTCTCGGATTTGTTGAGAATGCGACGGATAAATATCCAGAAAATTTCCGGTACCCGGGTACTATCCGGATATTTATGCACGTGACGCGGAGAATAGTAAACAAGCGCCGATGCCTCCGAAATCATCCATTCATTCAATATCATCACCCCAAAAATTATACCCGTCGGATAAACCGAGGTTTGTACCCTACCCGCAAAATTTTCGCTGGGTGTCAGTGGGTGATACCTTTACCCGGGTATACTTGGATATCCCGTAATTTAGCCCTCCATGTTGACGAGAAAGCCGGGAAAAGAGAGATGGCACGGCTGAACCGAGGAGTCTGGGAGGTTCGGTGGGAGGTTCGGAATATTCAGGACGGAACGTAAAGGATTTAAAATTCCATTATTATATTTGTCTTTATGTCAAGCAGCTGGCTGAGACCGAAAATCGAGGGACAATGGCCTTCAGAGAAGAATGATAGGTCTGACAATTGCGCGAAAATATTCTATACGATCCACGAACTGCTGCTGCTTGGACAATAACGTTGTACATCTCATCGAGGTCCTTAGTGGACAAGTCAGACTCAGAAGTACTGCTAAGCATCTGAAGGATTTGGCCATCCGGATCACAAGATTCGCGGTATATCGTCGCAGCATAGATGAAAAGATGCCTTGCCTTCTTCAGAAGCTTTTGCATGGTGACATCATCAGGTCAGTTATTCTCAAAAGGGGGATCTTGATTTCCGGCTACCTCGCGTGGCTTTTCTTTCAGGGAGATAAATATATCGCATTTAGTGTTTGCCAGGGCTTCGGATTGGTCAAGTATCAGGTTGTGATGTTGTATCTCCGGGAACCTTTTAGTGATTTCCAGTTCAGGCCTGATGGTGATGAAGTTCTGTACTCAAATATTCTGAATGGCTTTCACCTGATAAAAGAGGTCGAGGATGGCGGGAATATATGATTAGAACTTCTCTGAGATCGGCATTCATCGAGAGCATCAATGACCAGAATCAGGACCGGGGGTTTGAACAGTGTGCACTTAATATTTGAAAACTCTGTAGAGCTTAAGGATGAGATCTTCCCAAAGGCGTACCGGATTCTTTTCGCCAATCTATCCTTCTCTATTGCCCTACAAATAGAGGGCTTAAGGTCAGGCATCACACTTGCGAGCTGGGCGGCAAGCGTGGTGAATAGTGCTTTGGCTTCACCTCAAAGCTCTTGGCCTGCTTTAAAGAAAAAGCTTGCTACAAGTTTGTCTTGCTCTTTGAATCGTCTGGCAATCGTACGAGTGATAGTTGACTTGCCGGTTATACCACTGAGCCAGAAAATACATTTGCTAGTATCTTGATACCCGCCCCAATGTTCGATCTCTTCGAGGAATTCTTTTCGCGTTTGCCCGTAGCATTCAGAACTGCCTGCATCTTCAGTGTAGGCATCGAATGTAGCATGCTTTGCACAAATAAGCTTTTCCAAATGCAAGTTCACGTCAAAAGAACGATAAGTAAATATTCTAGCTTGCAGAATGCTTCATATCTCAAGTCCGCGTAGAATATCAGATAGACGCTCCAACGCTTCGTCCTGGAGCTTCACTACACGCTTTTCAACATTGTTCAATTTCACGTCATTAAGCCTTCTAAGGACCGCTGATTTCATTTTCGATGCTTTGTATTTGATCGACCATTTGTCCACCGTAGCAACATCTCTGCAAAATCGATTGAAAGAGGCTCGGGAGTACTGAATAGCGATATATATCTATTTCCAAGATTGGTTCTGCTTAAACCAAGTTAGAATAAATGATCTGTAGCCATTTTTCAGGGACTAAGGCTCGAGAGCGACAGAAATCCCAATAAGATAAAAGAAATTACACTTTTGTGTTCTTGTTGATTTCTTCGCTGTAAGCTGCTTCGACCAACTTACATCATACAAGAAGGTCCGTTATACAGTTTAACCCTACTAGGCCTTTCTCAGCATCATCATCATCAGTCTGCTTAACCGGGTTTAATAATAACTGAAACCCGAAGTCAGTATCTTATGCAGAGTGGAGGGAGATAGCAACCTTACGCAATACTTACAGGAAGAATGACCACGACTCCGGTCCATCGGCATTACATCTCCGATAATATTTTGAAAGCCGAGGACCATGCGGATAGCATACGCTTGTAGGCTTGATCTTTGCTATTATAATCTGGGGGCCACTTTTGACCGCCTTCCATTTGCATTCAACTAGATCTGTGGGCTTTAGTTCCAGGCTCCAGCTCCTCGCCATCTATTATCTAAAATGCTGCTTCGAACGTATTATAACCCGAATCGCCTGTTCGATTTGTTATAAATCAGTAAATGGTCATAGTGTAAACCAAGACAGAAACGCTCCGATGAAATCCTTTAGGCTTTAGATGCCCGGCCGCGGTTATCCATTATGAAGTGAACTTATAAGCATTCGTGGTATCGTATAGAAGGTCTCTAAACAAGATCATGGCAGAATAAATTCTCATCCCAACGGTAATATGATGCTTTTCGACTAGATTATTGGGCTAAGCGAAGTTAGCGCCTAGGAAATTTCCAGTCTAAAAATAGGCCCCTCCTTTAACCAGACTCCTACATAACCCCAGGAAATTGACTGGGTGGTGAATCCATGTTATTACCTAGGTACGAATATGTAGCCAAGTCCCGAGGAATTTGTTCTGTGCGGCCGCTGGTTGGTCCGGGAATTTGAAAAAGTGGAGACATTATTTTGATTGGTCCAGAAGTCCTTTAGTGCCAGGCCGCCGCTGCGCTATATTCCTTTCAGAGGGTCAGAGCCTACCAAGTTTGGCCGGATCCACTCAGAAAGTTCATTGGGTGGGTTGCTGAGGAAGCCAATTATTGGACTGTACGTGTTGCCAACAGCCCCGCGTAATGAAAAAAAAGCAAGTCCAGAGGAGCACCTTTCGAAAACTCTTATAATTATTAGAAGTTACAACCCAGGCAAATTTTATCAACCTAGCTTCCTGGTCTTAAATTCCCACCTTCTCTTGTTCTCTTAAATCGAAAAGTCAATCATGGAATATCTACAATGGCGTGAGGAATATGATAAAGCAGCTGTACAAGACGCTGTCCGTGCTATGCACGTGGACGAGGCGGCCAAGCTTGTGGACTCCTCATCTCAGCAGTATGCATATGTGAAATTTCTTATTCGAGAGTATCCTCCCCTGATTGAAGCGGTAAAGAGGCTATGCCAGGTAAAAGGGTCTAATGATTTTTTCTGTGACTATTCTGAACGGTTGTAGGGAACGAGCTTATCGGATACATCGATCTGTAACCAGAATTATTACGGAGCGACTTTCCAATATGGTGCCGTTTTTGGGACATCAGTGGATCATGTTATTATACCTATGCATGATGCAGACGTCTATATCGAGGACAGAAAGGTAGATTGGAATTGGCAAAGACCGATCTTGTTTTCCAGACAGACACAGTTGGAGATAGGGAACAACAAGGTTGTATGTATTGTTTTTCACTTCGAGCGAGAAGATGGTGTATCAAAGGCCTTAGCGGCCTTACGGGCACTGCCAGCCGAGGCTCTCCAGGAACATAAATCCGAAATACTTTCATTCTGTGCAGAAATGCAAAAGCTCTTGAAAGATGACGCTGCCACGCAGATATGGACGGACATAAAAACCCAGGTGCATTGGATACCGGATCAGGAACCAGCTTTTGAAATTACAAATTCCTTTTTTAAAGGATGGAAAGATCGATCAATAGGTCTCCAGTTTGACAAATGGGAGAGAGCCAAGAACATCACTGTCCCCAAAGTTGAGGATATCGTGGACACTCTCCTTAAGGGCGGGAACCCCCGCACGATCAATTACTCGAAATCAAGTCCCATCTCGCTATTTATAAAGGAACACGGCCAGGATGATAAATCGAAAGATGACAAATTGAAAAACCAGATCAACAGAGGAATAAAGTATCTGGTTCTTGAGAAACTGCTGAAGCGCAAACTTGAAACGCTGAATAGGGCTGTAAATTCGGTGTCGGGTGTTTCTGCACTGATCAGTTTAGCGCCTTCGAAATTCCTCAATACAAGCTATTCGAATCTCCCGCGTTTTGTTGACATATTGTGTTCTTCGACATCCAGGATAGCGGTAGCGAATAACGAAAAACGTCGCATCCAAGTTGTGGAGTTGATTCTAATGATCTCAGAATGGTGTGACGGAGCTCGGAATCAGGAATGTGAGTTGCCAAGTTTCAGTTTGTCGAAAGATATGTGTTAATATTTCACCAGTTGCTCAAGAATCTCAGCCAAGAAGGCGTGCCCGGACGCAACAGCCTGTTGCTGGTTCCAAATATCCTATTTTTGACTACGGCCCTATTCCTATTGCTTTTTTTAATGGTTGGAATGAGGATTTTTTAAATGGGGTCCCACCTCAATGAACATCTATGTACAAGCGAATCTTCTTCAAGATATTCTAATTTAATGCTACTGTCAATACATGTACCTGTTCGAGATATCAATGGCACATTTTAACTCTCAATCTCCACCAGGTTTCCATCTACTATCTGAAGATATTTGCAAATAGCTATGTATATAAGACAAGAAATAGCCAAAGTAATTTCTTATACAGGTCAATTTCATCCCATTTTTGTCCTGCTACTTGGTTCAGTCTAGGTTTTTGCTTCTGTGGTTTGCCATCAAAAACGTCGACCGGATGAAACCCAACGAAATCGGCAAAGCCCACTACGGTTAACATTCACAGTGGAAGTATTTCCAAATGAGAAAATTGCCTGAAAAACTATTTATCATAGACGGATACAATTTACGTATGTCTTCAAATCGTATTATTTCTATTATCATTATACGATGGGAGTACCTAGTGGATGTGAGACCGATTCGAATCCCTGAAAGGAGCCGCTGAACCTACGACTGCGGAAAATAGCTGTCGGTTGCAATAATATCATGATGACAATTATATTTTAGGGGTTTTTTTTGCTGCTTTCTACTCTGATACAACTCTAAGTGTAGAAGAATCCCTCTTAGTTCCCTCTATGATACTAATGATGTTTTCTCTGGTTTACTCTGATCGAGCTTGTTTCGTGCTTTATTTACTTGCGAATTGATGCTATATCTTATATTCATTACACACTTCACGTTGTCAAACAAGCTAACACTCTATTTCTAGTGTCAATATGTATCCTTGCTTCATCGTCATTCAATTCTGTCCAACTCTTTTCCTTCCTCTTTCCTCTTCCTCGTCACCATGAAGTCACCGGTGAACCAAGGGTGTCTTGATAGCTCTTTCGCCGATATACGTCGCATGGGATCATACGTGAATATCCTGGATAACAGATCATGAAAGCTGATGGCCTCCTCATGCGAAATCTTTGACAAAACCTCTGCTTCTTGCTCGGTTGCCACCCATTTTCCTTCCTCAAGAGTAAAGGTGGTGCCGACTAGAGAAGGAGGTCTCCAAAATAACTCGGAGCATCCATTCCTATACCTCCCTCCAACCTCTGCTGGAACCAGGATTGCCTTGGATTCGCCATTGTTCTGCTCCGTAATGGAATCAAGCGTAGGACTGCCCATTGGCTCATCTTCTATAGACGAAACTGAGTCTAACAAAGGACGCTCTATTGGCTCATATTCGAGCATCCGGCTTTCTTTCTTTGGCTTCTTGCCATTTCTGACAGGCAGACCATCTTCATCAAAGGGTATATGACTCCAAGCAGCAGGAAGCCTGCCAATGGTTTTAACAACCTGCCTGATCGTATCCGAATGTGAATTGATTCCGGAATCGCCGAAATCGTCGAAAAGGTCATATCCCGCTCGCAACCTGAAAATTGCGCAACCGAGGGCCCAGATATCCGAGTGAACCCCGGCTTTCAGATCGAATATGGACTCCGGAGCCATGTGGTTTGATGGTATACCGAGCATGATGGTAGGTGGAGTCGTGGTGTAGAACGATTGATCGAAGTCAATGATGCGGATATTTTGTCTCAGTAACTTACTGGGGTCAATGTTGGCGAAATCCGGCATATCAACCACATAAATTGGCGCCGATGGGCCCGGAGGCTCCCCCGACAATCTTTTAACTGTTTCCGTCTGCGGCTTCCCCAGAAGGGCATATACTTCTTCCTCAGACAACGAATCAAAGTTGATGGAAAGCTGAAAGAGCACGTTTGAGGTGGTGAAATCTAAGAGAATTAGGTTAGGTTGAGAATTGTAATTATGAGTAACGAACTTACTTCCATGGCAGATCCCTTGCGAGTGAAGGTACGCCAGCCCTTGGGTGGCTTGTAGAGCGATGCTTCGTGCAATGCTTGGTTGCAATCTGCTATCCAGCAACATTCGCGAGATACTAGGCCCCAGTACATGGGATACCAAGCAGAGATGATAACCATTTGGACCTTGAAGCCAAAAGCAGTCAAGGGAAGACGCAATGTAATTGCGACCAGGGTGATCAGATTCCTTCAAATCTTTAAAATCTTTATAATCTTGGGAGTCTTTCGCGGCTACAATCTTCAGTGCAACATACCTTTTACATTGAAGATCGTGAGCAAGCCAGACAGTTGACAAGTGTCCAAAACCGAGCTTGTGAACAATTTTGTATCGCCCATTGTCATAGACTTCGCCGAGATGGGTAGGATGTAGGCCTCCCGGTTCATACTTCTCAAGATTCTCCACATAGTAAAAAAAGGAAGGGTAGAATTTTCGTAGGTCTTCATCATCTGCCGATTTCTCACACAAGTTTCCCATGATTCGCTGCTTTTGCTCTCTCAGGAGGCCTTATGGGTTTAAAATTATGTGACGAGGGGAAGGTTCTTGAAGTGAATACAGATAACTGAAAGTCGGGACTCGGGACCTAGAATATTATTATATACTGGCCAGCAAATTAAGAGTACAAGAAACCGTCCATGTTAAAAATGGAACAACCATGGTGAGTGGTATTAACCAAACTATTGGGACTTGCCATAGTCACAAATATGAGCTTTAAAAAAGAGAAGAATCCTCATTGTAACTCGGTCTTTCTTTGCCTTGCGGCGGATACATAGTAGTTAATGCCGCCATCCCTGGAGCGGGGAAACCCTTCCAATTATTATCCGCGGCCAACGGCCACTCGCTTGCCAATCCAGTCGCGCGACGATGCAAAGAACAATTACCTCAGTTTCCTCAGACTATGGACTTAATGGTGCGACGGTGATGTGTGGCGAGCGGCGGTGTGTGGCGGGCGGCGGGTGACGGTTTTGCTAGATACATTCCACACTATACCCAATTCGTCGCACCACCATCCGCCTTTACCTTGCCGCCATTCCTTTTTCGGT
>NPHW01004658.1:0-12843 GCA_002240705.1 Elaphomyces granulatus | reverse complement strand
GATCACATTTTTAGTTTTCCCATTTGTTCTGTAGCATGGGTACACATCAACTCTACAAACATGTTGTAATGGCCGGTCTGCCTCGGTACCAATGAAAGTGCAACGGATTCGATACTGGCTATGATAGGACGCAGGTGGAAAAGTGACCCCAACAAGTTGCAAGCTAAGCTCCCGATCATTCATTCCGATTCGAACGAAGAGGGTACGATATTTGACTCAATGAACTGAATAATCATGGACCATGGTCTACCGGCCAACCTTCAAAGAAACTTATAATCATATGATAGTTGGTTTCCCAGAAATTCACAATGAAAAGGGTTTAGCGGTGACTATAACAGGCTAGCTCCAGCGCGGCTGCCGAAAGTTACAAGGAAACTCGTAAGATTTACCATACAGTGGATCCCGCCAAGAATCTAGCGTAATTTATGAGCGGATCACCGCCATATCCGGTTAGAACATTCGCCAGAATTTTCTGGCGGGCGAAGTAAACCCTAATAAGTGTTGTTTAAGCCTTTTTTGTGTCGTTTGTCGTAATGTCCACACGCCTCGTAGCTTGGCCATGTTGCACAGTGAGATGTCAAACAAAAAGCTAAAACATGGCCTCCAAGTAAGACATGTTCTATGTTTAGTAGGACACTCCGCATGACGTTGATCGGCCAATTCATATGATGGTTATAGCCATCTATGAAACAAGGAATTTCAAGGTCGTTTTCGAATACCTCGCCCCAAGTTCGTTTAGTGATAGCATCACCATTCTTAGGACGTTTCCTATTCCTCTTGGTAGTCTCCGATCCAGTGTGTATTGTTGACATGAAGAGGACAACATTGTTATCCTTCCAATGCGAATTGGAGAACCTCCGAGTATTTATGAGAGATCTCAGCATAAAACGTACCCCAGGGTAGCTTAATGGCATGCTTAACCTTTATGTCCGCAATGGAAGGATTCAGGCCATGATGTTCCTCTGCTTCGAGCGTGGATCGTGGTTTGGCTATTTATCTATATTAGCCTAAGGTATAAATCAAAACTGTGGGCACAAGTTACCTGAGATTGGGAAATGACGTGCTCTTGGCTTTGGCCTTTCCCTAGCCTTGATTTCCTTCTCTTCTCTCTTTGTTTTAGTAGTTCGGACTGTGCCAGCACCACCAATTCCAAAATCCCTGAGCCGTTTAAGAAGCCGTGCACTTGTAAATAGATTATCAAGACAAACAGCGTGCCCGAGGCCCTGGTTTTTCCACACGCCGCATAAGGGTCAACACTACGGCTTGAGTAGCACTAAACCCTTCACCAACCCATGTTCCATCAAGACCTTGAGGGCCATCTCACTTGTTACTACCACGCGCATGCCATAGCCCATTATTAGTTCTGGTTGGCGGCGGAGAATAGGCTCCTGGAACATCCTGTGAGCTGGTGGCATGGAGCCCGGCGAAGTAGTCGTCCAACCGCGAATCAACATATAGCTTGTTAGTCTTCAACGGCGGCAATGAACAAGCCATTAGCGGTGATTTCCATCGCTTGGAGTCGCTGCATAATCTTCTGGAACTTAAACAGCAGAAGATTTCGATAGTGCAAAAGTTTCTGGTGTTTAAACAAGCCATCAATAGAGTATGGCTGCTTAGCTGCCTCTGGGCTCGGCGTGCTCGTTTGTCAGTGGATTTGGATCCAATGTGCCACGGAGGCGCTTGTTGGCCTATATATATGGGTAAGATCAACTGCTAGTACTTGCTAACATCAGGGACTTCCCTGTGTGCATGTTCATACCTTGGGCTCGTCGTCATCTGAATTACTTGACACATCAGAATCGCCGCCTTCAAGCTTTCGGGCTTTCCCCAGGCTCCATTGGTAACGTTGACTTCAAACGTTTAGCTATGCCGCCATGTATCAAGGGATGGCTTGCGGAAAAGGTATAGAAATAACTGAGGTGCCTAATGGGGGAATGTTGCCAGTGAAGGGATAGACGGGCAGAATCGACTTGTGGGGTTACGATACTGAGGCTAAGTCGGCGAGCAAAGCTTGTGCTGAAATATCGCTTGAAGGCACCATGTTGAGCTGCTCCCATGCCGTGCAGAAGTTATGACCAGAATGGCGATCTCCCCGGGGGTCGTCGATTTTGCGGAGATTCTTTCTTAGGTATTGACAAAATAGTTGTAGTCGAATGCTCCAGTTCCCGATCGGAATAGTGCCGAAGGCGACTGTTTATCAACTTGAAAAAGTCGTTGAAGCCCAGTGACAGGAGCCCTAGACAGATGTCGTTGTCTAAGACTCTTTCGTAGTCGGTTTGAGACACAGAATCGCGTATTCCGATTTTCCATCGAAGGTGATACATATCTGATCGAGTAAGCCTTGTGTTGACAAAATTGTGCGTGAATGGCTGGTCTTTTCAGAATATGTGAATTCGCCAACCTGCCCAGGCCACTTTACAAGCTCGATGTCGTAGGATACAAGATTAACAGGGGAATTAAGTGCGTACGCGACGTCACTTAGGTGAACTCAACATCCCCTCCTTGGTTGACAGTTTCCGGCCTACTGATTACCGCACCATACCCTATAATTTTGACTATACCTCCGCCAGACCTGAGTGTTGCATCGGCTGGGGGAGGTCTCGGTCATTCAGCGAGCCTGTGACGATGATATAGGCGAGCTTCTGCTGGTGTAGTTCTCTTCCATCAGCCCAAACGACGGTCTTCTTGAAATTCCGCCTCTTTTAGCCGCTGCTCTTCAACTCTGTTGTCGGTAGAGGTCTAGTGAGCTTTATCGACTTTGATCTGACATAGCTCGTCGTCTTTTAATATGGTTGTTGGGCCGTTGGTCGACACCCCGGAGGCTATTGGATGTCGAGCTGGTGGTCCCTTCGTGGGCTCATGTGTTTGCTCTTTTAGGAGCCTTGTATGTAGCTTGGGACAAAGGTGTCATCATGCATTGCCATAGCAAGGAGTTGCCCGTGGGTTATATTCATGTTAAGCACTTACTGCAAAGGGAAGATCGGTCGGCAAACGGCCACAAGACCGGGGACATCCGTATCCTCTCCCTTGGTATGGAGGAGTGTGGCAGTTGCGATGAACATATTGGGCTACCCCAGTACTGGATTATGAACGATATGAAAAACGCTATGCCTCCAGAAGCCTCGTTGCCAGTCAGGTACTGCAATCCCTATAGATTCCGACTCACCATCATCTGCACGCATAGTTGGTGCAGCAAATTTAAGGAGAGATGACGAATCCAACAAGTTGAGGGAAGAGAGCCAAGGCGCTATTTTAGGTCTGTGTGGAATTGGATCGGGTAACAGTGACACCAATATGGATCAGAAATTCTATCATATGCATATCATACCTACGGGAAATTCTATGGTACACGAAACTATACTGAACGGCCGGGTATATAATTATCCATTTTGATAGCTGTTAAATAGGGATAGTGCTTGCACCATATCCGGACAAGGACCGTCCATGTTCCTGGAATAATGCTAAATATAACATACATACATACATACAAATGAACGATGCAGGGGTTTCCAACGCTGTATAGTAGGCCCCGCCTTGTCCGCAATGTTGCGGAAAGTACGGATCACGCTAGAAAGGAAGGCCCAGACCATCTCTAGTAGTATCTACATGAGTATCATACCAAGGTCCAAGACTTGCGAGTATGATATGATAGAAACAAATCCTGTTTTGCTTTTTCTCCCTGGCAGACACTACCCGATTATTGAAATTCCCAGAACATGGTAAGCCCATCCTTCCATTTTTATATCATTTGGTCCGCGCGGTAAGGCGTATAGTAGTGGCTGTTTGCCTGCGTCGGATCATCGCCACTGCTAGATCGAGGGTTGTTGCAATATGCTGCAAACGCTCTGATCCGAGTTTGAAACATTAACCATATAGAAACCAGATGAGAAGATAAGACCTGTCGAAACAATGACGGAAAAGAAGAATGACCATGACAGAACAGAAAATTGAGTACGGAATTAAGTTGATATCACCAGAATGGATCCCCTAAGAAATTTCAAATAATTCCCCCACACAAGACAGAAACGGGCAGAGAAATAGCACAAAAAAAAAGAAACAGATAAATGCGTAAAAGTAAAATGAGAAAAATAAAGAGAAAGGAATCAAGAGGGGTGAGAGTTTGAGAGTAAATACACCGTGAACACCCAGCCTTCCACTGCGTCTAGAAACCGACGAACCAGTGAACGTAATCAACACCAGTAGTCCTTAACATCAAAGAGCCCAATATTTCATACCATCCCTTCGAGGTGTCCTCGACCTATAACATGCTTTGTGATATAAAGGGGGGTTTTATTTTTGTTGCTTTTTTTTTTTTTTTTTCCAGATATTATTTCTCATACCCTGTTTTTGGTAATTTTCTTTCTTGGTTTCTCTCCGTCCTTTCGCCTTTTTATTTAAAAAAACTTTGCCGCAAATTTCTTTCTCCTTTGCTTCTTGATGTCGAGTGGACCCTTCGAGAGAACCAGTCACGATGAACAAAGGAAGAGGCATACATTGAGGCTACAGCAACCGAGTAGGAGGCGCGCCAGCTGAAACGACCGCGTTGCGGTTCATCGGGTATCAATCACACAAGGGAAGCACAAACGCAGCGTTGAAGGACATGAAGACGATCAAGGATGAGAAAATGAAACGAAGATCTCTCAGGATCAGGCATGTGGGGATCCTGCAAACCTGCAAAGAAGCAGTCCGTCCAATGGGAACACTACGCAGTTGGTTGATGCTGTGGCGGCATTCCTCTCCCCACGGGCATCCCCGCATACTGGCCACCGGCCTGCTGTTGTTGTAGGTTCTGGTAGTAGGCCATCTGCTGTTGTTCGTTGGTCATGTATCCCGGATGCATGCCCCCAGCTCGTTGCATGTTTGACTGGGGCGGATTGACGTTATTGTGGCTGACCTCCTCCGGGGACTCGGCCGGTACGTCCGGAGCATCGACCCCGTTCTCATTCCCCGCTGGCTCGGGTGCGTTCAGACAGGCCTATTCCACGGAGCGCTGGGGTCAGCGGTGACGGCCTGTAGGTATCCTTCATTCGAATCAGAACACGTACCTGGATGAGGTTTTTCCCTTCGGGCTTCGTCACCAACGGTTGCAATTTCGGAGTGGTGAAGGTATAGACGAGGCCGGTCTCGGACACGACCAGAAGCAACACCTGCGTTCCGGTCAAGACAGAGAGTTCGTAAGCCTAAATACTGTCAGCTTTCCTATTTTCTTTGAATCGAGCGTCCTTCTCGGAGAGGTTCGGGGTAGAGCATCCTCGCGCCGCGACCGATGCCGATCGCGCTGTGGAGGAAACATTGAAGCCGAGACCAAAGACGCGACGATCGACGCGACTAACCTTCTTCATGATGCCAGCCTTTCGCTTCGAGAAGGTGATATGGCGACGCGATTTGTCCTGGATGAATTTGATTTCGATCTTGCGGCGCTCGCGACCGGGTTTGTCATCATCGTCATCATCATCGTCTGGAGCACTCATTCGAGGCCGTTGCCTGGGGACACGATTGTCGACCGCGGTGCCATTACCTACGGGATCCATATCATCCTGAGATGGAGATGGTTTAACATCTACCGCACTGAGGTCGGCCATTTTCGAGATCGCAACGCGACTGAACGGAAAATTACAAGGAAAAAAAAAAAAACAAACAGGGACAGAGAAGCAAATGGGCGCAAGTCACCAAGCGCTCCCGACGATGAATTGAAGAGACGATAGAGGCGAGAAACAGAGGAACGGGAGAAGAGTGAGGTGGGAAGACAATGATGGTGGATTTAAGTCGAGAAATCCCCAAAAGGGAATGGAAGCTCTGAAGCTGTATGGGGAAGAGCGGGTTGGTTGATGATTGAATAGAGGGGAGAGTGTTTTTTGCAGGCAACCGAATCGAGTAACGCGTTTGAGGGAGAAGAGCAAGTTTGGGTAAGGTTGGGTTGCGAAGAAGGGAAAGAGAAAATCTTTGGGGTTTGGGGTGGTTTTCTTTTTGGGGTTGGGGGGAAAAATAAGAATCCGAGGCGGGAAGGGGAGGGGGGGGTAAAAGAAAGAAGAAGGCGAGCGAGGACAGAAGAAGCCACGTCCAGACTGGGGACTTGGGGAAAAAAAAAAAAAAGATTTGAAAGAGGGGGGGCAAAAAAAACGGTAAGAGGGCAATAAAACAGGGGGTGCTAACCTATCATCAGTGGTCCGTCGTCCGTAGATCGTATAGTCCGTGGTATTATTATCAGATGGATGATGACATGGAGAGGCGCCACGGCCTGACACGGCTTAGCCGGTACAAGACAGAAACAAAACTCCTCACACTGGTACACGATTGACCAATGAACGAATCAAAAACTAGTACCGAGTGTGTATGGTATCATACGTCAACGACTCGATCAAGTAGTCACGGGCCCAGATGCACCCAGCAAAACAGGACCTAATTAAGTCTGCTAGTTTCGATGGAGGGGACGTGACGGATCGCCCTTTGTCCCACCCCAGTCCAGTTTGGGGCCAGCAGAAACTAATGGTCTTTCCGGCAACCTTGCGACGGTGCCAGGACGAGGCTCCGCGGTCACAACAATATTAGCCCCCAAACTGGTGAAAAATAGAAGAAGATAACCAAAAGAAGAAGAAGAGGAAAGAAATGGAAAGGGAAAGGGAAGGGAAAGCTTGAAAGGAAAAGGAAAAAAGGGAAAGGAAGGGAAAGGAAAGGAAAAAGAAAAAGGAGGTCAAGTAGTAAAAGGACGGCTGGGATGCCAGAGGAGACAGGCAGCCAGACCTTTCCGGTGTGGTGGAAGATTGAAAAAGGTAGGCGGCGAGGGATGACTGAAGGGGTCCAGGGAATAATAATAATAAAAATATGGAAGATGAATGGATGGAAACGGTGTGCAAAGAAAAAGCCGGCAGTACTCTACCGGCAGTACCGGCGACGGCCGACAAGACAAACCCATTCCTCATTGGTCCCTTTGCGAAACAGGCAGTGCGGGCTGCGGTTTGCTGCAGAACAAGGGTGTGTGTCAACAGGGCGTGGTCCCATCACGCCGCACACGGCAGGCGGTGGGCGCGGCTGCTGCGCGTTATCCGGGAACGAGAACCCATCTTTCAGTGCTGAATGAGTTTTCTGCACTGTTTTCTGACTTCTTCGGGATTTCTCTCCTAGTCCTACCTATGATAGTAACGCGTCCTCGTCTGTTATTGAGAGAGGGCACTTGAACTCCTCTGCCTTTCCTCGGTGCACACTGCACAGCAGCTACTGCAGATCACCGGCCCCCGCCTCCCCTCGCGCCAAGCCGCGCTTCATGCCTTCCCGATGAACCAATCATTGCCAAATGACACCGCCACCAAAATCGGTCGAGGCCGCGTTTCCCCGTCTGGGTGTAGCGCATTCCTCAGCCCCTTTTCTCAGCCTCTGTCAGTGTGTGTTACCGATCTCGGTCTAGTGGGCTGCCTTTTTACTAATTGAACTACATATTTCTAGGAGAGAGATGTTAAAAGGTTGGTAGGGAAAGGATGGATGGACATAACACAGTCTTTCGTTCACCTCTTTGATAGGGGTCAGATCGGTCCAAAGGGCCATCTCCGAAGCTCGGAGTCTTCGATGAGCCGGGGGTGAACCGACCAACCACAGCAACTCGATCGTGCGTCCCTGACAACGCCGGTAGGTAACTACTCCGGACAACGGATGGCTTTTAATTTCTTCCTCCAGATGGGGCTCCATGCCGTCCCCCTGCGAGACATGCAGAACCGGATCTGCCAATTGGCGTCACCAGACGGGAACGACAAGCTATCGGTCGCTCCAGTCCGGCCAGTCGCTGTGTAGGTATCGTCCTGTGGATCGGCGGCGAAGAACATGCTTCTAGAAGAGCGGATCGAGGAAGGGGACAAGCGATCGTCGAATGGCTCTGGTGAGGATGCAAGGCCTTCATCCTGAAAAGAAACGGCGGAGATGTGTTTGCAGCATATTGCATTCAAGACGGCCTTTTTTTTTATTGGTTTTCATTTTGGTTGGGAGTAGAGGAGGTTAAAATCATCCTCCGCAATTTGATCGAACCACGTGACAAGTTGCAAAAGCTTATTCTACGAGGCTGACAACACAGGGCCAAACGTTTTTTTTTTTTTATACAAGTTCTTTTCTTCTCTTTTCTTTTTTCTTTTTTTCTTTTTTTTCATCCGTCCTTTCAGATAAAGAATAATAGATAATAAACCCTTAGTCTGTATACTCGTATCATATATACAAACTACCTATCAGCGACTCACTTTGAAACCTGAAGGCCCTGACTAGAGCAACAAAACCCATGCATATCAATCCTAAAGCAGAGCGCTAACATCGTCTCGGGAATAGTTGAGATCGGTTAGAGATCGGTTTAACTATGGCGTGCATGAATTCTGATCAGCCTAATCAGTTGCAACTAGCCCTCTCGGTTAATGTACACGGCAAGGCAGAGCTCCATTGGAACCAGGCAGATCATCTTTCTCCAAATTTATTGCTACATATCATATTAATTCAATAAATCTCCGTCCACACCCCAATCTCAAGTTCAATGGTCAGTGCTCCCGTGGTTCACGGAGCTCTCGGCGTTCTTTGCTCAACGCGACCCCTGCTGTCTTTCTGATCTACATATATAGTTAACTAGGTACTGCATGTCGATCTCTAGGTTCTATTAGAGGATATAAACCCCATCATTAACTCGATGATAATTGACGCGATAAGACGTATACTCTCCTTTTTCTTCCATCCCCCTTAATCAAAGCCTAGCTAGCTCAGGTCCATTCTTTCACCTGATATCTCCTTATCTCCTAATACCATACACGCGTCATCTCCTCGATAGCTCAAAAGTTGAAACGACGTATATAATATGCTGATATAGAATATAGAATAATGAATCCCGTTGCTATCTAACCTATTTAAGCGAGAATAAGTAAAGAATCGCATTTTGGTGGATTACGAATCTATATTAAGGACGTATAACTAAGCATTCCATTATGTATTCTATTTAAGCCTCGTCTCGAGGCCGAAGATGATTTTCTTTTTAAAAAAAAAAAAAACGGTAGCTTTCCCTATGTAGTTAAAGACTCAAAGAACCCAAGCTTAATATGTAACATAATAATAGTAAGAATATCCATAGTCTAAGCCTTCAAGGGTGGAGACCGTGGAGTACGTCATTAGTATGTAGATTCAATCTAACCTTTTATCATTAGCTTATCCGAACCATATGATAGTCTCCGTCCGGACCGTTGATGTGCAGCATGCGCCACCAGATAAAATGTGGGGCTGTTGTGGAGAAAGAAGTTTCTTAAACAAAGAGAACCAAGGGGGAAAAGAGTCTAACCTATCATATCATAGAGTACCTATTTAGAATATTATTACTTCCCTCTTGGCAATAATTTATTGCCATATCGCCTGTGCGTAATAAGGAGTACCCATTTAGTTCCAGAGTTAGGTATGATATTTATTTATTTTTTATCCATTGGTATTTCCTCATTAGCTGTTTGTTCATTCACATTGTACAGCTGTGCATGAGGACGTGCGTATTTCCCCCACTTCTTCAAAGTCGAATTCATTTGATGGGGTCACTTGCCATTGCTCTTTTTATTTGACTTTTCCATGGTACTTTATATCACGTAAGTGGGTACTGTAGTAAAGAGAAGGAGGAGTTATTAGTGGCGATGTATATGATATTAGGAAATAGGAGTATCATAGCAACGGGCATGAACATACAATGGCGCTGTCATTATGGCAGTATTGATGTCTCAAATAACCGAGCTTGGGATATTACGCGTATATCTCTCGACTCTAGGATGATGGTGTTGCAGGAAATCTTTTAATGTGGCAAAGTGCAGGTAATTTAACTGCATCCGCCCTCTCTGCAGAGTCCGGACGTCTCTCTGGTTCTTTAGATCTCCGACTCTATTATTTGCTCTCGGTCTTGGTTCGCTCTTTGATCATTCTACCCTCGCTCTCTCTCCTCTCCATTCCCCTAACACCCATGTCGGTAGTATATTTATGTTTTTTGGTACTACCACCACCATTGCACCTGCTCACAAAAACATATTTCTCGACAGGAGCATAACCGTTTTATCCTACTAATCAGCAGGTGAATCTATAAAGCAGAAAGAATTTCAGAGATTAAATATAAAAAGTACCTAGGGGAAGTGCTTCCTTCCACACTCGTGGATTTACTACTATTACTTACTTAGGTACACGTTAAGGCCATTGGTTAGAGAGGCAGAACTAAATTCATCCACCTGGTTAATCGCAGGTAAAAACCCGTCATTTTTTGATTTTATAAATCATTAAAATGAACCGAAGAAAACGAAAGTGTATTCATTCTAGCAGGATTGAAAATGTATGATTGAGTAGACGCATTTGCACGCGCAGCGAAGTATGGTGGCTTAAAGTCTTGCTCCCCGAAAATGTTCCTCAAATGCTACCTATTTCTGTTTTCTGGACGCATGGCCGCTTTATCCTCGCTAGTGAGTATACATGATGATATATCGAAATGATTTATCGAGCAAGACACAAGGAAAAGAGATCAAGATTTACGTTTGGTATGAGACGGTCCCCCGTTTTTACGTAGAATTACATGTATACGAGTCCATTGCATGTCGTCGTGTTTCAACTTTGTTTTGTGCCTAGTTTTAATATTTAACTACTCTTGGAGTTGTTTACGGTAGAAGAGGAATGCATGTATGTATTACGAATTCCCCGCTTTTATCTTTCTTTATTTTATCACTTGGCTGAACTGTTATTATATTAATCATCATTGGTACAGGATATCATTTATCTTCCTAGTATCGATCTACCTACATATTCATTTCTTAATTTACGTTCTTATTTATGGTCGCCTTCAGAAGATATGCATTCGCTTTTAGGAAGTTTATAGAAGATGCCAACAGTAACATTCAGCCCTAAAGGTTATCGCCGTACACGGTACATCCCATGATCTGTGAGGCAGCTGATCTCCGTTTATAGAGATGCTATTGAACGAATATCTTAGCACAGGGAAGGAAAAGATCTAAAGTACAGGCTTTATATACCCGCTCCTCCCCGGGCTCTGTGAACTGATCTCACTTCTCGTCGGCCAATCCCATTCTGGTTTTGTCAGGGCTTTGGTCCTGACAATCTGTCTGGATGCGAAATAATTTGAAACTACCTAGAGAACCATCAACAAACTGTTATTCCTCCTATTTAAGCGAGGGCAACATCGGGAGTCATAAACCAGACTCCAGAGCTCGTTTTGATGCATTAATCCTGTCCGGAGGCGCTGAAGACCGGTAGTTAATTTACTATGGATAATTGACACCGTTCTCTGCATTATGGATTAATGGCATGGGCTACTATGGGCCAAAAAGATCGTTTGGGTCGTTCTTAATTCGAAAACAGGCCAGCCATAACTGTGCATGTCAGTCCGTTTCAAAAAACCTAGAAAGCAAGACGCCGCATGGCTGCTCGTGGACACTCGGCCCGAAAATCTCGGTAATTATTGCATTGCATGCGGATCAACTCTTCCTGCGGAATCCGGCATGGCTGCATGGAACAGACAGATCGAAAGTCAGCTCCAGCTGACACAGATCCATTATATAACATATTGCTGCTGTATATATGAAAGAGGCTTACCAAGATTCCGAGGAAGCGGATAGGACGTTTGATATGATACGCCGTCCAAACATGAAGGCAGCGATGTCGTGGCATCCCGTAATGGCGAATCCCGGACGTTTAGTTCCTTTAAATCTCCAGGTTTATCAGACCTTGGCTTCTCATATGCTGCGTGCACATGAACTTGGAAATCATGCACGGAGTGAAGCCAGTCACCTTGGCTACCGACTCGTCCTAATCTATAACCTAAAATGCATCGTCCATCTGAAAATCCTTTATATTCTCTGGCTCTGTCTTAGATTCGCTTTGAACGTATACTCACTCGTGACCCGAGTCACCTCAAGAAGAGAACCTCGCCCTTTTATCGCCATAAATCAGATTGTGCACTCAGTGGAATACGTTATTTAGTTCTATTGAAAGTCTGTATGCTCAGCAGCACTAAAAGGTATTAGCGCTCCCACTAGTAATATGTGATCAGCATTACTAGGACTTGACTTGATCTTAACCTACATATCTACATGTTTACTTTTGATGCTATTGTTTACTGATATATCGTACTTGATTCAATCCGTATCGACTTATACTATTCTAGCTACCAGCTCTGAGATTCCGTCAAACTATGTATGTACTTTAATTGACGAATATCCATATCAAGACGACTCTGGAGCCCGGTACCTTAATTAGTTAATTATAGTAAATTTCTGGGTCGCTCATTCACTCGGACGCTTTACGGAGTTTGCTCCTCTCTCCAACTCAGGCTCTATATATAAGATTTGATACTAGGACCCTGGGTACTACATCATGAGTGCGGACTGCGGACCATATCAATCGCTCAAAAGAAGTGGATAGACATTATTGGTCATGAGTCGAGAGTGTGAAATCTGATGATGCTGTTGAGGGAGAGATTTTGCAATCGGTATTAATACCTTTAGATGTTAGTATCAGGCACAGCACAGTGCCAATACCCTTTCACCATACCTAGCCTGCTGAGCGTCAACATTCCATTCGAGTACATACACGTTTGTGATAGCTTACCTAGTATATTGGCATAAAATGGGAACTCCGGGCGTTGAACTGAACCCTGTAGTGTATGTATAATATAACTAGCCTCTTGCCGAAAGCTTGATTGCAAGCCTCTACATGATTTGAATCTTTTTTCCCAGGTGGTCGGGGCGACAATCAGCCTTATCAGCGAATTGGCTTATTCTGTTAAGAACTAGGGGTCGCCCGGCCAGGACTTGAAGCGGATTGACTAAATTGCTATCCCGGACACTTACATAAGAA
>NPHW01004654.1:1065-23270 GCA_002240705.1 Elaphomyces granulatus | reverse complement strand
TACAGTTTATATCCAACACTGGTTGAAGCTTCAATTGTTGGCTTCATCGCTGTGGCTTTTCGTCGAGCTCCGAGTCTCGTCCAAATTATTTCCTGTAGTAAAGAAGGAAGGAATATCCACTACCCACATCATTGCTGGTTTGATTGTTGGAGGAATTACCTATGTGAGTACAGAGGGCAGAGACATACTGTTTGAGAACTTGTAGAAAATTTGCTTTTGATCCATTTTGAATTTCCTTACGACAAAACTTGCTAGGTTGATCAGCAGGTTTCTTTCCGAGGAGAAACAGATCAAAACAGCTAGATTGATAATATGTCCATTACACCGAATCCGATTGTGATCAGCATCCCATCTGATCTGCTTCTCCTCGGAAAGAAACCTGCTGATCAACCTAGCAAGTTTTGTCGTAAGGAAATTCAAAATGGATCAAAAGCAAATTTCTACAAGCTCTCAAACAGTAATTCCTCCAACAATCAAACCAGCAATGATGTAGGTAGTGGATATTCCTTCCTTCTTTACTACAGGAAATCAGATGAACTCAAATGGCCAACGACAGAGACGCACACGACGTCAAATGCAGCCACACGTGCCAGACCTTCCACAAGTTCGGGAATCGGTTCAACAACCTGAAGACAGCGAAGACAGTGAAGACGTGGAAGAGGAACAGGAGCATATGAACATGGATAAATTATCGGATGATGAAATTGTCAAGTAGTTTCGTGGTAGATCTCTCAATCAAAAGCTGGAGATCTTCAAGCGCGTGCTGAGGCAATCCCATGTATCGTTTATCCTCCTTGTTAAAACATGGATTGAAGATACGGCAGGACATAGCCAGGGACGTCTCCGGAAAAAGAAGGCAAAGCAGTTGCTTGACCTTATATGGGATGGTGATGACACTGATGAGGATGGTCTTTTGCCACTGTTTGAGAGGACGGAGACTTTTCAAGAACGAGTTGCGACAAGCACCGTGAAAGCCATTCGCTCCGAACGTTCCGTGCTCAATAAAGAGGTCAGAATAATATTCGGGAAGTTTATGAATCTTGAGGATTTTAACCTTAGCCAAATCCCCCGAAGTATTGAAAAAGTTTCCACCGATCACCTTCCAGCTCATAAATTTGATTGCGGAGAATCAACGCCTTAACCTCACAGCCGCATCATAACTATTATCTCTATTCTTAGCTATGGTCGAGCTCATATGTAAAAATGCCAATTCTTTTGCAAGGGCTCTTCTTTATAATTCTGGAATCACCCTTCTTACCTTGGACTTGCGGATACCTACTTTATAGCACTAGAGGCTATCAGGCAACACTCACAGGCAAGCAATTTACTTAATGTAAATGAAAGCAAGATGCTGAACAATATGTAATGCTTTATTTAGATACATCGGGCGGCGCACTCCGATGAAGGAAAAAATATTATCAGCAGATTCGGAAGAAGTAATTCTACCTACAATCTCATATAAGCTTTTGTCGTTTGGTGCAGGCGTTGACGAGATAAAGAGTCACATATACAAGATACAACCAGAGAAGATACTATAAGTAAGAGAGTTTTTTAAGATTGAATCGAATCGATTCTCCCGCTTGTGCTATTGATTAGGAAGTCTAGGTCATGAAAATATTTATTAATACTATCGACTTACCAGTTTTCTGGGGCTAATTCGTTGTCTCGTCTCTGGTGAAAATTTGGCAAGGAGTCCCCCAGCCCCTTTAGTGTGATGAGATGTCTACAGTTTGCACAAAGGGGTTTTGACTGCTCCCATATCGCCCCTTCACGCCTATAATCATATCCATCTACATCAAGGAAAGGTCTTTTAAGAGCGAGTCCAAAACACTCCTCTCCATCATCAAAGTCGTGAAATCTGTATCCCCAGACTCATCAGTATCGAAGTAAAATATCCCCATCAAGCGTAATATCGGAAGTACGTACAGAAGTAAGTCTATGAAAGGATATGTTTCTGCACAATTTCCAAACTTTGTATCTATTTGATCATACACGATGAGCGGTGAATGTTCGACGTCCCACCTATGTTCATTGTGAAATCCGTCCGGGTAAGTGTCGTTTTCAAAGGGCGGCCAACTGATCAGGAGGTTGAAGCGAGCAGTTTCGAGAACCCTTTGCCAAGTACCAACAAGGTCGGGTCTATTCCACGCATAACCCGCCAATGATGCTCCTAAGGAGAAGACAGCGTTTTCATCTCGCTTCCTGCGCCAGGTGCAGTGAAACATGGCTGGCCAATCGCCGACGCCAGCAGCGTTCTCACGAGGAGCACGAGAACCTGCAATCAAGCCGCACCATCGACCATAGACAGCAGTTAGGGGGAGAAAGAAATCATTCTTACTCGCGCCTGGAGGGGCTGTGCCAATAATGGAGAGAAATAATCCGAGCAGATCGTATGGACTCCAATATAGAAAAAGGCGAGTGGGTGCGCCCGTGTTCCGCGGCCGATGGTGGACGGCATGGTATCTCACTCTGAATTTCGATCCTTCTCCCCCATCTACCCACCCACCGTTTAGGCGGCGATAAATATGTTGGTCGGGAGTTAAGGCATTATTGCCTGTGAAATCTGGTCCTCTGGGAAGACTGCGAGAGATTATGTAAACGGCGATTCAAGTAAAAAAAGTCACTAAGGTTTAGGTAGGTTCCTTTACCTGAGCCTTCGAAGAGCATTGTTAATATCTCTGAGCGTGGTGACAAGCTGTTCGTTGTTTATACCATGCTGTTGGGGATTGTCGACGACAATGTTCAGAAAGTTATAGACCTGTTATCTCAGCCGTTTAGTATCTCGTTGCATGCAACCAGAATCATCTGGAAGTATAGCTAGGATATCCTACTTGATCTCGGTCGTAGTCATAGGCATCCCGCAAATTAAGCTGCTCATTAAAGGCGGGTAAAAGTCGGAACACCATGTTAGATCCAATTGCCGACGTACTCTGGCATTGTTGGCGTATGAGAGCTTCTGTATATATATATTGTTATTCCTGGTCTGAGCCTCTGTTTGGCGTGGTTTGGCGTACCTTTTTGGCTGCTTGGTTGTAACCATTGTAACTAGTATTGCCCTACACCAAATAATTAAGGTGAATTTTATCTAATATCGCTACATATCCTATAGATAACAAGTGGGGTAGTAGGGGTAGAGTAATACTATCACAAAATATTTATTTACAATAGAATTTAATACACACCATTTGAAATCTAAATCATATCGGTTGCGATCCCCAACCATACATATCAAGGGTACCTTCCCCCCACCACCACAGGGCTTTTGCTCCTCTTTTCAGCAGTACTGGCTGTCTGGTAAGCTTCAACACCATCATATTGTGCACGCGCAGAAAGCCGGAAATTTGTCGACATGGGAACGGTAAATGCTACTCTCGCCCCTCCGGGACGAGAGGCTTGCTGATGACCATAACTCAAAAGTTTACTGCACCCAAGGGCTGGACGAACAACAAGGACGAGATGGACATCAACTACTACTGGGGCAAAAGCAACTACGACGGGCAGAAGATGGCCAAAACTTACGGCCTAAACTCCCCCAATCCGATCATGTGCAACGACTCTGAATCAGGCAATTGTTTATACTTGTTCCAGTCCGGCTCCAAGTACTATGTTTGGAACGAGGTGGCCGACACGGTCAATGAGATTACGAACCCAACCAACCTAACGGACATTGTGAATACTATTGCCCGTGGGTTTAAATATTTGAAACTGAAGAAGCTGGCGCCGACTCAGTGATTCAGTCAGGCCCACGTATGGTGTTTTACCTGAGGCTGCATTGCAGATTGAACTTAGTCTACATATCATTCTCTCCATTCTCCACCGGACTCGGATGCAAGGAAAGCGTGGTTATCACAATTCTTTAGCGTATTAACAAGCCTGAGGACCGACCTATCTTTCTAAGGCTTTCATGTTTTATTTATTTTTATTTTAAAAAAGCGGTTTAACGATACTCTGGATTTTAGTATGATGTTTATACCTCCTTCGTGAAAAACTACTAGCCGTTACTATTTCCTAATCAACAAAATGTCAAAGATCTTGGTATAACTAATAAGCACTTATTCTATCGGATGAATGAGTAAGAACTGTCAAGGAAAATAGGAAACAAAATAAGAGCCTAGAACAAATAGAGTCAAGTTTTCTCATATTATTCCGTATGATAAGTCCCCGATCGTAAACACTCAACTGGTGGTTTGCATTTCTTCAACATTAACTGCGGGGTTGGAGAAGCCCCTCGCGTGGGGGATGTGCGTCCTGCGTCCCTGCTACATTGTATAGTTGTTTTAGTAATTTATTTATCATACAGTGAAATGTTCACCAGTCTAGAGAAGCACAGCTCAATCGTCTAGTTCATGCAGACCAGATGCATCTTTACACAAATGAGTACCTAACATGTGCTACTTCCACCAACTATCCACGTCTATCGTATCTATCTACAACTATCGAGAGAGCCTACTCTATCACAGCCTGTTAAGCACTTGCTCGCGCGGTGTACTATGCATGTGCACATGCAAGTCCCACTGGAGTTATCATAGTTAAGCAGGACAGCCTCAACTGATGCATATGCGCCCCCGCTGGAGCTTTGACCTCCTGTCCGACGTCCTTGAATTCAAGGTCAAGGATCCGGATCCCTTGTCTGAAGCTAGAAAGTAGTTCTCCGAGGAGATACAGTAATGCGACTATGAATTAGCAACCCGCTTGCGAAATTGCCACTTGACTTAACGATTCAATTACTAGATATAGCTAGATAGAAGATATGATATCTATTATTGGCCGAAGGCTCGATATTCGGCGGCTGGTTTCTCATTTCTCATTGATTCAGCCCGAAGGAGAATCGCGAGCCAATCGCGAGAGAAAATGCGACATGAAGCTTGATTGGAAAGATGGATATAGTATAGTAGTGATAATAAACCCCGAGTTGTTATGCTTAGCTACTACTATACACTACATTAATGACATTAATCACAAAACTATTCTTTCTCGGACTATGGAAGTCATTTAGATAATACGCCAACGTATCAACCGTAACTAGCGTCTGGTACTTCTCGAACTTGTTAACCTTCGCCAAACAGACTAGAAATCCCATCTCGTTAACCTTCGTGATATCAATCCATCCATTGGCACTCCTTGGTAGTAGCCGTAGCTGCAAATAGCTAGCTCCATTTATCGTGGGAAGGGATTGCAGAACGTTGAACCGCAGGTTACTAAGCATGGTCGGACCTGGACCGTCGTAGCCTTTCATTAGCATATTGCGGTTGGGATCGACCGGGCCAAGGCGAATCATGATGTCGAACTCGATAAGCTTGTAGTCGCTGCTTGAGTTGTTGCTGACGACTATAGGAAAGACGAGGTCTTGCGGTAGGTGCTGACCGATTTGGACGTAGTTTAAGGTGGATGTAAAGACGTTGCAGGTGTATTCCGGTTCCGAGGCCGGCGAGTCGTCCAATCGAACTGTCCCGGTAGCCATGCTGAGCCGGCTGGGATCCTCGGGAAATAAATTAGGTTTCGGCATCTCCATCGGCGCCGCACGGACATGGGGCGCGAGACTATGAGTGAGGAGATGCGGAGTAGGTTTGTAGTCCCTGTGGCGCTCTAATTTAGCCATCTTGGCCAGGATTTTATCGTCGGGTTCCTCGGGAGTGTCATCGTCACGGCTCTTGAAATCATCAATGACAGCAAACCGTTTCACCCTGGAATGTTTTAGGAGCTTGAGGGTCCTTGGGGCTCCGTCATCTGATCGTCTCAAGCGCAATACGGCTGCGGCCGTGTCCTGACTCCGGATTGTGAGACTATAGATGGGGTCATTGAGCTGTAGAGCTAGTAATGCCGAAGTGGCTGTATCATCATCAAAGTACTTTTTCTGGGTCCCACCGTCGTCATAGGTTCCCATTTCATGGTTCAGAATCCGCAACTGTTCATCAGCATAATATGGTAACCGTAAAATCCTCAAATCATTCTTTGCCGAGTCGGTGCCCCAGATGAACCAGTTATCGGAGTCGGTGGGGACTTGGGTGATCGACTCGAGGGCCTTGTGCCGATCGGGGTCTTGTTCCCGGATCGTTTGATCGACGGTATACTGCCGACGAATGTCGATGTTGATCTTATCTGTGCCCAGATACCAGCCAGCAGCGAATCGCTGCTGATGCGGAGGCTGCGTGAAAACCAACCCTGTGAAATCCTTGAGCCCCGGCAGACGGTCCAGCAAGGCGAGCATGACACCGTCGGCAACGACTTCGTGCCGGAGAAGTGGTGCACGTTCCGGACGAGTGCCTTTTGGTGGTTCTGGCAGTGTCGTGACTTTGAGATCTGGGAACATTGAGACGAGGTCAGACCGCAGGTAGAAGCCATATGTAGGTATTTGCGGAGCATGGGGTTGAAGCTCCGGCTTGCTCTTGATGAAGTCGTTGAGGGCGACCTTGATGGCAACGCGGTCCTTGTCGTCCCCCATGTGGTTTGCAAGACTCAGCGCTCCATCGATCATGGCATCGACCCAGTTTGGGTCGATGTAGAAGAAGCGCAGCCTTTCTTGCGGGAGATGGCTTGGATCGGTGATGAGGTAGTGTGCTGGGACTCCTACCAGGAACATACGATCCATGATCCATGCCAGTACCACCATCCAATCTGTTGAGACCGGGATATTGGTCTCATCGTAGATCTCTCCGTTTGTTGCTTTTGCGAACTCTCTGGCTGCCTTTATCGCCTCGTCTAGATACCTATCTTTGATTATCGGCGAAGTGAACCCAAACCGTGGGAACTCTCTTCCACGCAACCGACGTCGGTGCCAGCGCTTAAGAGGACCGCCGGGTTTGAATGGAAGATGGCCATCCATATCACTTCGCGGCTGTAGCTGAATCAGCGCAAGGCGATCGACTGTGGTTGGTATATTATGAAGAAGGTCTGTTCGTCTGCGGAAGCTGGCAGGCCCGGCGGTTTCGGTGACGGCTTGAATCTTGGATTCCTTCATGGCGCGCCGGTGAATAGCAGCTCGAAGTCGCGCAAGAGCGGCGGTAAAACCCTGGTTCCCGAGGGCCAAAGTGCGGCCGAGTTGCCACGCTGCGGAGTACGTGATGTCCATGATCCCCACTTCCTTATCGAGAATCTGAAGATCCTGTCCGGAGTTTGAGCAGTTATCCATGGACAGCTGAGGGACTACGGTGGGCGCAAATGGTCCTCTAAAAAGGGCTACGGTTTCTTCACCAGTCTGAACGCGGTACTTGACGAGCGAATACCCATCTTCGAGGCGCTGAGCCACTCGTTCCAACAGGGCTCCTCCAGACTTGAGCGGCTCAAGGTCGTCGGCTGGGCGAAGAACGTTCAACGTGCTCCCAAGAGAGTCGAATGCCTCATGAACATTCAGCACACCAGGAGGCACGACCGTATAGTTCCAACTATAGAGAGAACACAGAGCAACGTATTTTTTGGTGATGGGAAATTTCATCGCTTCGACCCCTTCGATTGAGATCAGATGAACCGAGACAGAAACTGGAGCTGTGTTATCCAGAGGGCCACATCGATTACTAACTACAACCGAGAATATGCCATTTTCCTCAACCCCAGCGACCGCCATGCCCTCAGTATTAATGCTTCTGACATGTGAAAGAAACTTGTACTGAGATGTGTTGGGAGACGGCGGTATTTGACGCTTATTGTTTTTATCAAACGACGAAAATAGACTGGTGAAGAGATCTGGCTGGATAAAGATAAAGTCACCTCGGGAATTTTTCATGTCGTCTGGTCCAAGGTCTTTTGTCACCGGGGTGTCGACTTGGTCAGTTTTCCACAGATCATCGACCATCATATTGATCGCTAGCGTCGACGTCTGCTTGACCGGCTTCGCGAGCTGCGCCGAGGTCTTCTTGAAAATGTTCTTGTCTCCATTAAGATCATCGAGCGGGAGTCGCAGCTCATCTTGTGTGAAATTGAAGAGCGCTAGCCACGGAATCCTGTTACGATCGCCTGTACTGTCTTTGGTTTTTGGGCTTCCAAGTCGCTCCCACGGTAAATGAGGATCGGTTAAAACAACATGGGGAAGAATGCGACGGTCATCCGGATATCCACTCGGCGGATAGATGGAATAGACAGAACCCTCCGGCAACGAGAATTGCGGGGCATCCACAAAGAAGTTTTGCTCCGCTGTGAGCTTGAGAGAATTTTCACCAGTCTCCTTCGGGGGCTTGATGACTTGAGTAACATGAACGCTGTGCTGAGGGCCGGCCTCCAGGCCTGGTGCCCAGTATGAGTTGAGCTTTTCTTCTCCCGGTCCGAGGGCCGGTTCGTCCACTGGCTCCCCATCGGCAGGGAGACCACGGGCGAGCTTTTCTCGGCCAACCGTGCGACGAGCATGGCGGAGAGCCAGATGGCGAGGGGAATTAATGGCAGTGCTTTTGCCCCCGGTGAAGATTGTCATCGTGGAGGTTGCTATTGGGATTCAAATCAGAAGCTATCATATTATCAAATTGTCGATATGAAAAAAAAATCTCGTTTGTCCGTGTAGAGCCCGACCAAGGGCTATTATTTGCGAGCCTGGGCTCGACGAAGCTATGAATGATTAGTTTCCCCTTCGTCAATAGGTTTGCAAATAGTCCAGATATTTAGCATGACTTAGATTATTTTGGCGGGGGCCCCTTGGAGAGGAACTTAGTAAGATTGCTTGATGAGACCTCAAAAATTTAGAGGCGTTTTTGGTAAAATATGGCAGCTATGATAGGTTGCATACTAGTTAGCGCTATGGAGAGCTGTAGCCTCAACGCGAGCCAGTGCGGGTGGGCCTGTGTTGAGGCTATGATAGGAGAGCTGGTGGTCCAGCCGATGTACATTCCAAGAGGTTACAAGCATTCTGGGGAGAGGAGTCGCTAACAAATTAGCGGTACACTAAACCACCCTTAGCGCCCGAAGGTACGCTAGTCCAGCGAGGAGGGTCTGAGGCACTGAGGCAATTATGTACAAGCACCACTTAGGTTTAGTTATTACGCAGATCCAGCCCCACTCCCCACACTGCAGAAATGTAGTTATAATATCAAAGGCATAGGTAATTAATAAGATAGATAAGTTTCCACCAAAGTTATATCCGAGCAAGAGGCCCCAAGATCGGTCCATCGAGAGCCCATTGTAGCTTCATCGCTTTCTCTTCTTCTCAGTCACCTTCACCTAAGGGAAAAAAAAAAAAAAAGGAGGAAATCAGTGACCATGCCTGGCATCGCTGCTATCGTTAACCGAGCCGTTGCAAATGATGACAGTATCCAATGCTTCTACAACACAAATAACCTTAATCTAGGCGTGACGTTGAAGAGCGGCAAGGCAAGCGGTGATCCTGAAGACAAATACGTCGCATCGTCCACAGACGCCAAGGGAATCATCGTCAACCCTTCTCACATTGGTGCAACATATTTGCAGGGCCTCGTTCTCGTCGCGGGCATTACGCAGCCCCCGCTCGCCGCCAACGCCACTACCTACACCAAATATGACATTTCGATCATCAGTCCAGTGTACAAGCCATTGACCCAAACTAACGCAATCAGCCCTATTACTGGCATCGCGGTCTGCTCAGACGGCGGCTCAGACGATACCAATGTTTGGATCTACTACTTGACGTGGGTTGCATCGAGTCTGGCCCAACTTCTTTAGAGTAACTGACGCTAGTACAGCGGGACAGATCAGGACACTACCCAGCTCATGGAATATGCGATCAACAATTTCAACAAAAGCGAGCACAAGAAAGCTACGCCTCTTTCGGGCTCATCTCTGGCTGCCTATTACGATACCAAAAACAAGCATCGATGGGTGATATACCAAGATAAAGACGATAAACATCTCTACGCATTCAAGGTTGGAAGCAAGGAAGGTACTACATACTGCAATTCTTTCATACTAAATTGTCAAGTATCACGCTAATTAACTCGCCCAGCAACCTACATTGATAACTCGACGGATGCAGGAACCGGTACCACCATTGCCGTTACTTACGCCGGGGAGAAGGCATATTGTTACTACACGGACAGCGACTATGAGATCAGGAGGATCATTAAGGACGGCGACACGTGGGGATCGAGCACCGGCTTCAGCGATGCAAACACGGTGGCTACAACCAGTCAGCTAACGGTCGTAACGTCCAACAACATTAACCACCTTTTTTATGTGGCCGATGGCGATAGCGAGGGCGTAATCACCCACTACCGTGACTCGATTAGCTCCTCCTAAGCGACTCTCTCTGGCAGACTGTCCTTCGTTCGAAGGGTGGTTCATATTGAATATTAAGTTATGTAGTGTTTTATGGGTTGACCAATTACTTTTGTAGTAGTTTCATCGAAAATGTTGTATTATTGTAATCCCACTGCGAATGTCCTCTAGCATTTTACCGACTCTCGGTCGAGCCAACCCAATCTAGTATAAGGTGTAGATTTATTTAGCCCACATGGCGTTCTTTAGTGTGACAAGCTTGAGAGTGGGGGGAAGTGGGGCATGGCCTGAGGTACCACTTAATAATAAGCATTTACGCCGAGTATTTTTTTACATCGTAATGTTTCATTCAGGCATTATTATAGGCACTACTATACTACCTACGTACGTACTGCAGGTCTTCGAGCTAGTCGATCATGATGGCACGTATCATAGAGCCTGAATAGGATATGATATGACGATAATTGAAAAAAAAAGAAAGAAAAAGGTCTGCATCTGCCACTGCCCACTGGTATCCATGTTCTGTGCATGATACCCTACTTACAAAAACTGCTCCATCAGAGAAGCTACCTAGGTAGGGAGCCCGCGTATGCATATAGAACCGCAAAGCTTTTCGGAGATTAATAATTATTATTGCTAGCCGAGACTAACTAGTTCTAATACGTTTTGGTGTTTGTATGTATGATAAATTGATGATATGATCGTGGACTATGTAGTTTGTGGGCTAGTTTGTATTATTGTCCAGCTAGAACTCTTCTTCTGGCGCCTTGAGAAGAGCTGATGCTTCTTCCTCCAAAAACAATGTCTATATGTACTGATATTCCAACGCCCCCCAGGATAATAATCTAATCATATGACTGCTGGAAAGGTCCAATCCGGCCTCCCGCCGTCTGCATCGAACTGCAGCTCGCCGATCTTCTCATAGCTCTGTCCGGAATCATGGCAAATATGATCTTACTTTGTGGAGGCGATAAGAGCTAGCGATTGATGATGAGAATTGTTATCATAGAGTAAAAAAAATAAGAAAATCGGTTTTTATTTTTCTTGTATTATTGATCATCAGCTTCATGTCACTACTAGTAACATTCTGCAGTTACCCCTCTTTTACACATGTGGCTTGCTAAACTAATTTAGCACCGGAGACTTCTCTCGCATTGACCATGTATCTATCATATCTAACCGCTTTCTTCGAACTACTAGAAGTGGAAGCTCTTAATCATAACTATCATACATTTAATGTATCTAACTCAACATTGCTATATACGTATTCGAATTCAAAACAAACTAACATTTCAAATAGTTGGCTAAGAAATGTGATCTAAATAGATTATAGAATAGCTATTAAACCAAAGACGGTTATAAAAAGGTGGGAAACAGCTATTAAAAATTATAATTATTACCGACATACTATATTGAGTTGATTTATTTTCACGGCATCTAGAGCAGTACTGTGTAAAGTGCGGTAAGGTGTTTCTGTTCGTACGGGGTTGAATTGAACCGATATGTATAATCAAATCATATTACCCTGAATTGTGATGTGGAAATTTAGCACCTAAAATACAAAATTTGAATTCACAACCCATTCCACCTTCCCACCACAGAAAATCTGCACCCCACTTTCATCGCACTCTCGTCATACCAATTATGGCCCATGTGGGTCTGCAAATGGAAGGGCGCCAGAGCAGTGGCATGCTACCAAGGTCAATTGACAAGCAATGGAAATAACTCTCTCATCGAGGTATAGCCAATGGGATTCCCAGGAGTCATCTGTCGGTCTAACTACGTGGCCTTGGGGTTCTCCACCATGATAGGATTCCTCAACTGCAAAAATCCTTCAATCGCCGTATATGGCCCTTTCTGGAAACCGGGCTTCAAGATGTTCCCCTTCTGCTCGATCCCGTACGAATTGTAAACTGGCGGTTGGGTCAGATCATTGCCTGCTGTGGGGTCCACATACGGCTGCAGCCAGTTCCACTCTCCAGTGGTCAATGCCGAAATCTCCACATTATTGGGCGGAGTGTCCTTCATGTTCTTGGTTGTCAACTCCCTGTCGCGGTTGTAATCTAGCACGTCACTCGTTAGGGTCAATGGGCCGGTGTGAAAAAAGGCCGTCATGGTATTCATGGCCTCTTGCCACGTCCACTCGGGAAGTTGCAGGGATTTGGCAGGGAGAAGTGATGAGTATGCGTGGATCGGCGTGAACGGATCCACGATTGCGCCATAGATTTGAAGTTTGTGATTACGGCTGTTGGTATAGGCTTTCGGGGAGATGACCTGATCATACGGTTCCTCCTTGGGGAACGGTGGGATCCAGTAAGGCGCAAATTTGGGGTAATTTTGTTTTGTGATCGGCCGGAGGGGACTGGTTTCGTCCGGGTCCGTTGGGAGAAAGTAGGTGTTAATATGGTCTAGCTCAAGCTCGTCCCCTCTTTCCGGATGCGTTTTGGCATCAAAGTACCCGATGAGGCCATCGTACTCGCGATCCTTGTCGCCGAGCTTCACTTGGAAGCTGTAGTAGTTTCGCGATGGATCGCTAGGTCCAGAAGATAGGAGAGTCCGATCTGGGTCCGTGACCTTGCTGTTGGTGCTCTGATTCTGAAGAGGCGGACCGTTGAGCTCAAGAGACCAGCCCATGTTCACCAGAGCGAGCGGCTTCCCTACAATTGAGTTCAGGAATTGCGCGTACGAGTCTGGCGGAGGCGGAAGGTTGTCCAGGGCGGTGGTGATCATGGTCCAAAAGGGACCCAAATAGTTCTTCCCGCTGAGGAGATCGATCAGGGCGTCTAGCTGTGCCGTGTCGGTCGATTCATCTCTGTCAGGTTGAAACGGCACCCATTTTGGCAGCGGGAAAGCACCTGTTGGCCCACCGAAGCGCACCTCGCGATAGAAGGTGCCGTTCGGAAGAAACAGTTGGAGGCCGTAGTCCGCATAATTCGTGACGATCCAACCCCAGATGGGGTTTTCCCATTCGGTGGTTGGACGCCAGTATGCGGGATCATCGAGGCCTTTCTTGTAGTCGGGGTCATCTGATGTTCGCGTCACAAAATCTGCGTTGAGGCGCGCATTCTGGTTAATCTGAGGTGGCAGCTGAATGAATTCGCACTGGTAGTCGTCGTCCTGGATCACCGTATTCGCCGTCTTTGAGTCCACCATCTGTGGCTCATAAAAGTCGCTTATACCGGGATAGAGCGGCGGGGGTCCCGTCAGTCGAGGTTGGGGGTCGATAGCCACTAGGGCTTGGCCGAATTTATCGATAATGTTAAGTTTCGTAAACCTAAAGATGAATGGGGTCAAAATAGTGTACCAGCAACCCGGTGGGATTGGGTACTGTACCTGAACTGACCGTGAGTGACAGGCTTGAATGGGCAATGGCGTTCATCCAGGAATTTGACCATGGCTGCATATGGAGTTAACGCGGAGTTGCCCTCAATTAGCTCGATGGTGTCTTTGGTGAGACCGGCATCATCAAATTCAGCCGCCTTGAGGGCCGTGAGTTGTGAGCCGTTGGCCGTGACGATTTTATTCTCCGGCTTGATGTGAGTGCCCTGGGCCATGGTAAGGAGGCCCTCTGTCAGACCGGTAAGCGGAGCCGACAGGTAGGAGAGTTGACTAATGCCATCCAGAAGCTCCTGACGCCGTTTTGGATTCAGGTGTTGATTCAAAATATCAGGGGGGGTGTCTTGGAACAATTGACGGACTTTCGCCGCCAGCGAGAAGCTCGGCTGGGGAAGAATGAGCACTCGACCAGACAAGACCCGAACGTCGTGAGTCTCAGGAGAGCCCAGTTCCTCATAGAGCGGCTGGCCGCTGGGCACCTGGATGCCATACCGAACCATCTTGTTGTCCGAGAGACGGGCAGCCTGTTCGTCCAGAGACCAGTAGTCGAACGGAATATGCGTATACTCCAATTCCCATTCCATAAAGAGCGGAAACCAGGGCTGGCGATCACTCCATCGATCCCGCCAACGCTGATCGACCGTTTTCTTATCATGGAACTGAGGATAGACCTGTCCTGCTGAGGGATCTCCTGACTCGTTCCCGTCCTTCGGAGGGATAAGGAGGTAGAATTCAGCGGACAGCACCTCGACAGCTCTAATGAGGCCCTGCGGCAACACCGTGGTCTCCATTAGCGTGATTAGGTCAGACAGGGAAACGGGAATGGGCTGGGCTGGCTTCACAACCTGAGCAGGCAGGCGCACTGAAACCTTTTCGAGATAATCCGACGGCCATCCGGACTCAATTCCTCCGATAAGGACGGTCGGGTCGATAGCACGGTAGTAGAACGGTAAAGTACCAGTCTTTGCATTCTCTAAGACATTGGGCACCTGTGTCGGAAAGGAAGGATGGAGAAGCGCATCAATCTGACCCTGTAGAGATTTGATGCGATCCCGGAGCTTGCTAAGCCGCTTGGCCATTTCGATTACCTTGTCCTTTACCTCACGGTTATTCGCGGCGTCTTGTTTGTTGCTCACGTCGCTAACATACTTCCACCAGCATGAGAACATGTCCCAGCGATACTGCTGGGCGGCACGCTGACACGAATCCAGCAAGAGCTGGAATTGGTTCAACCCTGTCAGTGCCTGGATGGCATCGTCATCAGGCTGAGTCGGCTTGCCCGCGCGATCCTCACCCCCGATGAAATAGTGTGTGCCGCCTTGAGATCGTGTGAAGTTCCAATTGTATATCGTATCCTTAGCCTCGCGTTGTCCTTCCACCCCATCATCGCGGGCGTGGAGGAGGGACTCGATGGCCAGGAGATCTTCTTCCAGCTCTTTGATAGAGGTATTCCCTTCGTGTCCCAGCCGAGCGCTGCAGTAAGTGATTAAGGAGTCCATTGGTGTCGTGCCAATAGAGACGGTGGGGCCGTCTCGATTGTTGAAACTTAGCTGCTTCGCGTAGTCATCCGCTGGGACCGTTGCTGGCTTCTCGTTGTGGTTCCACCGGACATCGTAGATAGCGCCATGGCAGCAGAGACGCGTTGGCTCTGTCGACTGCAGCCATGAATTCGTGATGTCCGGAATTCCGGTATCCATCAAGGCCATGAAGAGTGCCTCGAGTTGTTCTGCGCGAGTAATGTCGTGGTCTAGATTCCACAGAGGATCGGTGTCATTGTTGGAATGCCAACCCAGGAGGTAGTAACTCGCGTTCGCAACGTCCAAATACTGTGGGCCCGACGAGCCGGAGGCCGTATAGGAGAAATTATCTAAAATGGAGAAGACATTGGTGTTATGGAGTTGGAAGTCAGCAAAGAGCTGATTGCTGCTGCGTAGCAAGCTAATGTTGGCATATTCCCCGTTCGGATTCTCAGACCACTGATCGAGCGGAGTCTTCCTACCGATGAAAACCTCAGCCTGTTGCTCGATATTGGTATGGTCTCCAGCAATCCCCACAACGAATGGCGATACGTCCAATTGCAGGTCATAGTCGAGCGGGATGTCATCCAGTTTCCAGAGATAATCGCTCTCGATCACCCAGGCTTCGTACTTTTTGAAGTAGATCTTTGCATCGGTGGGACTGATAGTGTCTAAATCCAATTGGCGAATAACCACCCAGCGCGTCGGCGGCTGGATGAACTCGGGGGTAGAGTAATTCGACTTGGAAATCTCCTGGAGAGGATCTTCCCTCTCTAAACCGCGTCTCAGACGTTCCCTCTGGTGCCGTTCCTTGGAAGCCGAATCGGCACTGGATACACCGGCACGATAGGCTCGGGGCAGGATCCAGTGCAGGTAGACACCGTGACGGTTTCGTCGTGGGGCTGGTGGGAAAACCCCCAAATCCGTCATCCGAAGGTTCGTCTCGGCCGGGGCGGCATTGTGAAGGTCAGCCTGACGCTGGACATCGCTTTGGACGACGAAGTTGTCGAGACGTAGGAAGGTGTAGTTTGGTTGAGTGATGGGTATGATACGAGCACCGTGGTCATCGTTCTCGCCGGTGTTGCAAACTTGGGGATTGAGGACGAAGGCTTCCAGCTGGAGGGGAACCAAGAGTGGATCAGAATCCATCGACAAAGGATTGTATCCTGACAAAGGATTGGAATGTGTTACGGGAGCAGAGAATGAAATCGTGAATTTGCAAATCCAGCGTTGGACTGGTGATAGGGACTGTCATTACGCCCCAATAAATTGCTTTATTACCCAGGAATGATTACAGTAGAGGCAGTAAGAATACCCTGTTGACCTTCGCTAGTCAGGGTCTGGGAGTGAGCTCTCTATCATTCGTTAATAATGAATCCATTGAAACAAGAGCGGATCCAGCCCATTATGCACGTGGGGGATATCTTAGTGTCCAACCTTTTCTCCATCGCCCTGCTGAGAGCCTGCATGAGAGATGCATAATGGTATTTGAGGGGATCACCTATCGAGAGGTCAGGAATCTGCAGTGGAGAATGCCGATCTTGTTTAGATGCGAGACCAGCAGTACCTCAATCTGCGTCGAAAAAGAACTCTGGAACTGATAATAGAGCAATCATGCTCTCTGACGGGAAATCTCTCATGTAGCTGTAGAGTTCAACTCCCAAGTCGGGAATTGTAGCCTCCGTTCACAGAAGATCTTATGATACCATGGCTAGCGATACATCTACCAAATACTACATCTATTCGAGCTCCTCAGGCCAGACCTCGGGCTCGAGCGTTCAAGTTCTAACGGCAGGCACCAACACTGACAACTTCGTCTCGCGGCTCCCGAACCAGGTCATCATCCTCTCTAGGCCTCCAAACACTACCAGCAACTTGGATACGACAGACCTCTGGTGCCAATGGATGTCCAATTTCGACTCCTCTGGTGTCTTTTCGCTCTCCGTCAACGAGAGAGACAAGGATATCCAAAGCTTTGATTTCACCCTCACCGCTCCATGGAACGTGACCTTTAGCTCTTCTTCCAGCGCTCTCCTGTATTCATTTGGCACGGCTCAGGGGCTGGTTGGCGCGAGAATCCCCATTCCGGGGCTGCCTCCCGATGGATCGCTGCTCTACTGCGGTCTTGACGTCGACAAGACCGGGACCTTAACATCGACCGTCCGGGACCTCTTCTCATATGTCGGTCTTGCAGGAATGGTGTCGGTCTTGCCGTCGTCGATTGCGGGTTTGACGGTGACTCTAGACAGTAAAAACGCGAGCGAGAAATACAACGCGCTCTGGTTTAACCCGTCATTCCACATGCGGACCACCGTCCGGCTTCAATTCAGCCTCGATGTTGTCGACCAGTTGCAGGGCATTATAGGGAATGCGCTGCCACGGTTTGCCATCACCGCTGCGGATGTAATTGCCAGAAAGGAACTCATTTCGGGAGTGACAGATGTTGGACCAGCGGCGTTGGACGAAGGGCGGGTCTTGTTCCATCTCGCGTGTTCCGTAACATCCAAGAACGGTTCCTCAGTGGACATGACTATGGGCGTCGAATACAGCGAGTCGGGGTTCAAAATGACGTTTCAGACGGACTCGGGAGCCCTGTCTAGGATTCTCACCTACCTTGCGGAACTGATTGACGATGACTTGGGTATTGTGCAGGATATTTTGGGCAAGGATAGCTCAGTGTTTGATGAGACCCTCTATTTGAGAAGGATGAATATCAATCTTGATACTACGGATGATGCAGAGAAACCCAGCCTGGCGAGCTTTTCGATCGACATCGAGGTGAATGCCAATTTTGGGAAGGATTCAACTAACAATCCGGTGGTTTTTCTAGTTACTTACAGCTGGTCGAAGGATGGTGGAAAGTTGGGATCTCTCCGCGGTCGGCTGTGGAATTGTAAGTCTCTCCAGTCTGAAGCCCTCCAGCGATCGAGATATTGACGCCGACAACAGGGTTTGACAGCTCCGGCAGCATCGACCTCAGTCCGTACTATGAAGCCTGGACAGATCTCCAACCGCTCACGCCCTCGCCGGCAACCTCTCTGTCTATCGCCACGCTGATTCCCGGCGCTCAGATTCAAGACATCCCCGCCAATCTCCCCACCGAGATTACGAGAGCGTACATCTTCCTCTCGCAGAGCACCTTCGCCCTGGGAGGGACCATCCAATCCCTCGACCCGCCATCTTTGTCCTTCCCTCAAATCAATCTTGGTCTGGTCCAACTCGATGCCTCGTACACCTGGGGAAAGACTGCAGACTTTTCGCTGAGCATTAAAGTCATGGCCGAAATCAAACCGAGCACTACTTCACAGCACCAAGAGTCGGCGGTGCTCGTCGGCTCGATCGATTACAGAGCAAAGACGTGGTTACTCCAAGCCTCGTTGGACGGGTTGTACGCCTCTACACTGTATGAGTTCTTTGATCAATCGTCGGCAGATCATGTCATGCCGTTGATCGATTCCATCGAGATTGCCAATTTGCAATTGGAGTACAAGTATGAGGGACAGAGCTCTGGACCGCAGAAGGGAAAGTCCGTAGGGAGCTCCTTTAAGATCGAGGGCGTGTTGCTGGTAGCAGCGCTGGAATTGGACGTGCGATTTGAGTACGACAAAGATTGGACATTTACCGCCTCATTGAAGCCGCAAAAAGCGACGGCCACATTGGGAGATATCATTGCCAGTATCCTGGGCCATGGGGACCTGGATCTTCCCGACTTTTTGGCGAATATGCCGTTTGGCGGACAAGGAAAGGACAAGGACAACATCAAGATTGATGTCCAGAAAACGAAGGATCCCAACGCGGGTGGTTCTAGGGAAGGGTCCTTTCAGTTCATCGCTGAAATCACAGTGGGACCGTTGGCTCTGACATTCGCACAGTATCATTCAAGCGTCTGGCCGGCGACCATACCATCCAAGCGACTGGTCAAAATTGCCCTGACGGCCCTTCCAGAAATCGACATCCCATTGGTCGGAAATCTTACCCAGCCTTTCGACGAGATGTTCTACCTGTGGATTCAGGACGACACCAACCAGAATAAGGGCAAAGTACCTGGGTTGACTCGGAAGGACATCCGAGAACTTAATATGTCTTTGAGCGACCAGCTAGTACCGAAGGATCGGTTCAAGGATAAGACGAATGATGACCAGGTGCTCCTGGGCGCCGGCTCCCATTTTGCTGTAGTCACCAAGGATCAGGGTGGCCAGAAAACTTGCATCCTCGACTACGATTTCAAGAAGCAGCCCGCTAAAGGCTCGCAGACCTCCGGGAGCTTAGAAGCTGCTCAGGATGATGCCGAAAAGATTAAGTCTGGCGATGGAGACAAGAATGACTCGGACGGCTCCAGCACGTCGGCGCCATTTAAGAAGAAGGTTGGGCCCATCTCGATCAGTAACATCGGTCTCCGTTACTCAGACCGGCAGCTGCACATCATGTTTGATGCCACATTCGATCTCGGTCCTCTGAGCTTCTCCCTTATCGGATTCAGCATTAATCTCGAGCTTACCAGTCTTGACAAGATCCCGATCCCGACCTTCAGCATCCAAGGCCTTTCTGCTGCCTTTGAAAAGCCACCGCTGACGATTGCTGGCATCATCCGACATGGAAGCACCGGGAATCTGGACTACTACGCTGGCGGCCTCATCATCGGCTTCGTCCCGTACCAGCTGGAGGCTGCGGGCTTCTATGGCATAGCCAAACCTCAAGGCGGATCCGAGTTCGTCTCGATCTTTATCCTAGCCCGTCTCGATGGCCCACTCCTCACCCTCGAATTCGCCGAAATCTCCGGGGTGACGGGCGGTTTCGGCTACAACTCAGACGTCCGCGTTCCAACCGCCGACCAGATCACCAACTTCCCCTTTATCGCCACGAACAAGCTCGGGAACGGCTCGGACGATGCCCTCCAAGTACTGGAGCGCCTGACGAGCCCCAATGAAGATGGCTGGTTCCGGCCGTTCAACAACACGTATTGGGCGGCCGCCGGGATGAAGATTGACGCCTTTCAAATGGTGGCCCTGGACGCGGTCGTCGTCGTGCAATTCGGCCAGTCAATCAAGCTCGGCATCTTTGCTGTCGCCCTTGTCGATATCCCCAACGAGAAGTCGCCTAAAAAGTTTGCGCATGTCGAGTTGGGCATCGCCATCGTCGTCGACTTTGATTATGGCATCCTTAAGGCCGAAGCGCAGCTCTCGCCCAACAGCTACATCCTTGACCCCAATTGCCATCTGACGGGAGGATTCGGCCTCTATTACTGGTTCGATGCCCCCCACGGCGACCGTGCGAATATCGGCAACTTTGTCTTCACCCTCGGAGGCTACCACCAAGCGTTCGCCATCCCAAATGGCTATCCCAATCCTCCACGCCTAGGGATCAGCTGGAGCCTGGGCAGCAACCTCCAAATCACGGGCGGAGCCTACTTTGCCATCACACCCAAGGTGTGCATGGGGGGAGGTCGCCTTCATGCCTCGTACCAGGCCGGACCTATCACGGCCTGGTTCGACGCCTTTGCCGACTTTCTTATCAACTACAAACCGTTCCACTTCATTGCAGATGCTGGCATCGCCGTCGGAGTGCGCTTCGATCTCGACGTGCTCTTCATCCACACTCACATATCCGTCCAGATTCAGGCGGAGTTATATCTGTGGGGCCCACCGGTGGCAGGGCGCCTCCATGTTGACTTCTGGATCCTTGGTTTCGACATCAATTTCGGAGCCACCGATGCAAAATCACAACCGGTGACGCTCGACGAGTTCTATGGGTTGGTACTGCAGACGAGCAGCAAACCCGATAGCAAACAGGCGAGCATCAGCTCGAATCCAAGCACAGACGAGAGGCCAACGAATGAAGGTCATACCTTCCTAGCCCAGTCCGGGCTGATGAACAACAGTGAACTTCCAGAACGACAACCCAATACGCCGTGGATCGTTCGCGGCGGAACCTTTTCGTTCGTTATCGGATGTAAAATGGCAATAAACAATGCTGAGCGGGTGGACGATGACACTAAACTTGATGAAGAGAAGAAAGTGCTCGACTCGCGTTCTTATACCGCAAAGAATATCTACGCAAAGCCGATGAAAATTACTTCGCGACTAGAATCTACCATGACATTTAGCATCACCCAAGACAGCGCAGCGAGCGATGATGCGCAATGGGGCATAGAGTCCTTTATCAAGTCTGTCCCGACAGGTCTCTGGGGGAAATGTCAGCGTCCCATCCTTTCTTATTTTTAATTTATTTATTCCCAATTAGAACCAGACATTTACGGTTTCATAGATGACTCCAAAACAGACCCCTCGAGCGGCGACAACCACATCGGCTCACTCCTCAATAACGCCGACGGCGGTGTGCCACTCATGATGGGCATCCTCCTCACCGCACCACCAGCAACCATTGCGCCAGACAAGCTCAAGACCTTCAACATCGAGGATGCGGAGCTTCAGGAGCTCACCGCCAAGAAGGCCTTTCCGATCCCAGAATCTTCGCATGCAGAGCTTGAGCCAGATGCCCCGGCGGCGGATGAGAAACAGCAGTTCGATAATGTGAAGGTGAAGTGGGAGAGTCCTGATTGGGGAACGGGCGATGATGGACAGGCGGGGTTTGTGGATAGCTGGGCAACAGAATTTGGGTGGGATGTTGGCGTGCTGAAAACGCTGGCTGCGACTCCGAAGAGACTGGATAGCATGTTTGAGACATATTATGTTGCTGCGCCGTTGATGACCAAGTAGGTGGACGGGTGATGTTCCACTTTGAATGCGGAATGGGTGCACCAAATCTATTTCAAGTTGAGGTCGTCTTCAACATAGATCTCTATCTACTTAAAGTATCTCAGCAAGCTCAGACGGTGAGACGAATCTTTCGGCCTTTCGTTTCGGCTTTTTGCGTGATTCCTATCGAATTCGAAATAACTGATGGGCCACCTTAGTGCCTCAGGCGCTGTTTAGGGAGAGGTACTGATTAGTTTCAGAGCCACAGACGAAGGCCGCGCCGTCGCGCCTGGCATCATTTAGCGTACCATAGCGTGCCAAAGCGGAACTTGTGGGCGAATGAGCGTGCGCGGTCCGAAAGATTCGTCTACCTTGTGCCGGGGGGCTATACTGCTTTTAGCGTTAGCGGCCGACGTTATGCCTCTTTAGATATTGGTGTTGGTTGGTGTTGGCGCTATCATACCGTATCCCTTCGACCGCTGAAACA
>NPHW01004653.1:0-21648 GCA_002240705.1 Elaphomyces granulatus | reverse complement strand
CGGTTCCGAAGTCGTTGTTGTTACGAAGGTGCCATCTTGGCTATTTGTGCCCGTAAGAATCGTGAGATGCGAATCGACAGCTTCGGCGGCAAATTTTGTCGACTCCTTCGTGTCTCTGCAAGGGTCTAGGGAAATCCTAGATGCAATTACAGCAAAGGCATGCTGGTTGCTTTGCACGTCAAATTCGTCATTGCGCAATAACTTGTAGAGCGCAAACCCACGGGCATGGAGCCAGTCTACGTTTTGGTATATGTCCCACAATGGCCGTCCAAACATTAGCATATGGTCTTGAGTAGTGAAGGACGAGAGCGATTTAGCCAGTTCAATCTGGCGACTCGACTCATGTGCCAAGCGGTGACACACCTCCACATCTAGCTGAAGATGAATGAATGGCTCGAACCGTTGAAGAGTTCCTGTCCTGATTCGCTCAGATCTGTAATACCCCTTGGATGGCGCAATATCTTCTATCTGGGATTGTGTCGGCAGGAAGAATGTCCAAACTGCGAATTTAGCAATGTCCCTGAGACCTCTGCAGATAGCATAGTATAAGCTTTTTGGGATCTCAGACGCCTCGTCAAAAACTAGTACATTATGACCTTTGGGAACAATTTGCTTCGATGTGACTTTCTGCCCTTGAGAAGATCCATCAGTTTGTCTAAGGATTCGATAAGCTCCTTTCTAGCTTCAGGGATAGGCTGTTCCTAATAATATAGATAGGTCAGACATATAATACCACCTCGAGTATGATATAAGATATGCTAATATACTTACTTTCTCAAGAGTATGACTGTAAATAGTGGAGGCAGACTCGCTTACACTCTTGCAGAAATTTATTCGGAACTGGCCGATCTTTTAGCCGATACCGATGCGTAAAGTGGGAGAGAGGGAAAATACCAAAAAAGAAAGTTCTGGCGCTGCTGGGATTCGAACCCAGGTTGACAGAGTTGAAGTGTTATGTAATAATAAAGTTACGAAACCACAATCTGTCGTCCTAACCAACTAGACCACAGCACCTTATTTGGAGTAAAGTGTACCAAAATGTACTATTTGGGCACGTGCCACAGAGAACCGCTTTTTTGTTTTTCCTTTGCCGCTTGAGTGAGGCATTCAAATTAAGACCTCAGGTCGCGATATTCAACAAGCTGCGATTTGAATGGATTGGCTCATGCGCACAGTCTGTGGTTGTAATTTGTTGTCCTCGGCCTTGGATCTCGTTGATTATTTATTGGCGAGCTGTCGTGACGATGACGACAAGATAGTTTAGTTAGTACTACCTAATGCAGACTAAGAGCGGTGGCGCCGCGGGGAAACCTTTTAGCGTCGTCAACTTGTCACAAACAGGAAAATCAAAACAAACACGGTTGGACGCGGTTTGACCAAGCTTTTATAAGTTAGCAACTGTGAACAATCCACATATATACTGGATACTTATTGTTATAATTGACTGTGGCTGAACTCTCGGCGCCAAACCAATTATATTAAAAAAAAGATATCGGATTCGTATCATACAATAGGTATTGTATGTATGTAGAGAGATGAGACGGAAGAACGGGAAAAACTGGAAGGACGGTTCGGACCGAGCAATGATATCCACAGGAGAAACCGTCAACAAAAAGGAAAGATAGTTACCTAACACCGCGCCAAACGGCTGCCTACCTAATAAGGTATCATTCTTATTCTTCCTCTCCCCAATTTGCTTGGATCGTGATTCTCTTTTTATTATTAATAATTATTACTTTCCTCAAATATTATTAAGTAGAGCTCAGCCTTGCTCTCTGCCGGACAAATAGTCGGTCCTGCACCACGCACTACTGTCGTGCTGTCGAAGTTGTACAACCTTGCGACATTAGATTATTATTATTTACCTCGCGGTTCAGATCCGACCAGGGAGTGTCGTCGCCGAATATTGGGGGTTTTTTTTTCTCCCCGCCTTTTTATCTCCCTATTCCCAGTGGTCGAGACCAAGCACGGGGGCCCACGGCCTCAGTGCCCTTCCATGTTGCAATGAACATGAAGCCGACATCACGACCTCGCAGTATCCAGATTCTATACAGAGCCCGCGATTGACGGCGTTGCAGAAAAGAAAGCGACTAGAGAGTTTTCTAGTGGAGACAGAACGGAGAGAGAGTCTCAGAGACGCGCAACAAGATTGGAATACTGGTGCAGACAGTGACGAAAACGACAGGAAACGTGGTTAACGATGGATGACGATCCGCCACCGCCGCCTCCGCCGCCGCATGGCGCAAATCCACACACGACAGCAGGAAGTTCCTATCGCAAATCCACGGATCTACCCGAGGGGAGCTACGATATCTTCATTATTCCTCCCCATTCGGCCGGTTCCGGCTTCCTATACTTGCCCTCCCTTCAATGCCACCGCAACAGCTTCATTGCGGGCTCTCTATGCACGCTTCTCATAGGGATCGCATGGATGGCTGTCCTTCCTACTGTCAAGAGCTGGCTCTCGGACAACCCGACGAACGACAGAATAGGCATGATCGTCGTCGTGATCGTGGTAGGGGCCGCTGGATGGGCGGGGGCCACATATCTAGCGGAAAGTAACTCACCTGGTGGACCTCAGAACAGCCGTCGTCACGGTGGGTTTGGATCGGGAACTCGGTTTACTAAGGGCCAGAATTTTAGTGGCCAATTTGGTGGGGGCGGCCCGGCTCCAGGATCTCAGTATCCAGGGGCAGGTCAATACAACGCTGGGAACCCACCGCCACACGGGGGTAGCCAAGGTGGAGCAAGGGGTCACGGCACCTGGGATCGAGAGTATGAAGAAGCCCGGAGAAAAGAGGAGGAAGAGGCAAGAAAGAAGGAAGAGGAGAGGCAAAGGAGGGAAGAAGAGATGAAGCAAAAAGAAGAAGAGGCGAGGCGTGAGGAAGAAGAAGAAGCAAGACGCAAGGAAGAAGTAAGACGCAGGGAGGAAGAAGAAACAAGGCGCAGGGAAGAAGCAAGGCGCAAGGAAGAAGCAAGACGTAAGGAGGAGGAAGAGATGGAAGAAGAAGTACGGCGCAAGAAAGAAAAGGCAAGGCGCAGGGAAGAAGAAGCAAGGCGCAAGGAAGAAGAGACGAGGCGCTGGGAAGAAGAAACAACGCGAAGAGAAGAAGAAACCAGGCGCAAGGTAGAAGAGGCGATGCGTAAAGAGGAAGAGGCCATACGCAAAGAAGAAGAGGCCAGGCGAAAAGAAGACGAGGCGAGGCGCAAGGAAGAAGCAGCAAAACGAAAGGAAGAGGAAGCTAGACGCAAAGAGGAGGAAGTTCAGCGGAAAGAGGAAGAAACGAGGCGCAAGGAAGAGATTCGACGCAAGATGGAGGAGTACAAGAGAAAGAGAGAAGCCGAACAGAGAGAGAAGCAGAGACAGCGCGAGAAGGAAGAAATGGAAAGAGAGCTTCGGGAACACAAAGAGAGACTGGAGCGGGAGGTTTCTGCGGCCAAAGAGGCGGCGGAGAGAGCTGCAAAGGAGAAGGTTGAAAGAGAGGCAGCCGAGCGAGCAGCCAGAGAGAAGGCCGAGAAAGAAGCAACCGAGCGAGAAGCCAAGGAGCAGGCCGAAAGGGAGGCCGCCGACAAAGAAGCTGCTGCCAAAGAAGCTGCCAGGGCGAGATTTGCTGCTGCGAAAGATGCTGCGGCGAAGAAGTTTGCTGCTGCGAAGGAAGCTGCTGTGAAGGAGGCTGCGGCGAAGGAAACTGCGGCGAAGGAAGCTGCTACCAAAGAAGCTGCTGCCAAAGAAGCTGCTGCAAAGGAGGCCGCCAGTAAAGAAGCTGCTTCGAAGGCATCCCCTCGCACATCGACCAGAACGGCGGTCCCACGCACACCATCTCCTCAGAAGCCTCAGCATCCCACGGCGAAGACAACGACCGAAGACGACGCATATTCCTTCCGCCCATATGACCGACCGCGGCGGCCATACGGCGGCACTGCCGGCTCTGTACATTCCGAATCCTCATATACCCCATCGCAGTCCACGGCTCGAACAACTCCTCCGCCCAGTCGAACTCCTTATTCCACAAAGGATCCGGACAAGGTCATCATCCAAGGCGTGTACGCCTTCAATAACGCGTTTATGAGAACTCCCATCGCGAAACTGGTGTCCGGACAGGGTTCCATCACCGATGGCTTGGTCCTCCGAATCACCACGGAAGGGTTGTTTGTTGACGATGACGTGAGAGGGGTGGGACAGCGAGAGTGGGACGTCAAGGCATGGACGATGAAATTGATCGAGGTACGCTGCCCTTTGTCTAAAGAGAGTCCTGCCCGTCAGAACGCTCCCAAGTCAAGTCCTTTCCGCCGCGGTACGGCGCAGACGGCTCCTACCAGCGAGGAATCGGATGCATTCCTTGCGGATCTATTAAGGGTCTGCAAGGGTACGTGCCGACTTGCTTCTCCACCTGCTTGCTTTAGCCAGAATGGCAGTAGTATTGATAGAGAGACTCGCTCCACGCAGAAAGCTGAGCTGCGAGGCCTCCATGTGGTCCGCGCCAGCCTGCGGGACCAGGAAGGCAAGAAATATGTCTTTGTCCTGCAGGAATCCGAGGGATGGAAAGTCTCCCTCGGGCTACAACGTCTTCGACGAGGAACCCAAGCCAGAGCCCTGGGAGTGGTCGGTATGCCTGCCAACGAAAGCAGGGCACTCCTTGATAATCTCGGTTACACTTGAGATTTTCGAAGACAATATATCGAGACCCCGATGCGCAAGCAACACACCCTTCTCTTCCCGTCACAATAAAAAACACCAGCCAACAAACCGTACGCTGTTACACTAATCCCCAGAGCACGATGACCTGGGAAGCGTTTTCACTTTGTTCAATGCGTTCTCGTTCTCTTTTTTTAGACCCGTGCACTCTCTCTCATATCATATCAATCATTTTTCTGTCCTATCGATCATTAGCGGCGGAGTTAAGACCTATGCACAATTTGGATGACATGTTCCTGGTGCTCAATAATCGCCATTCTTTGCATGATTGACATTTATACCCCCTGTTGGAATTATTATTCTCTATTTTTCGGGGCCTTTTTTGGTCACCTTATTCTTATAGGATTTGTCTGGAAATTATCTGCTAACTACTGAGTTGCGCCTGTTTATGATACATGTTAATCTTTTTTTTTTTTTTCTTTTTTGCAGCTTGTGGTGTTTTTGAGCATCTGTCTAGTTCAGTCAAGACGTGCGATTGCCATATTATATTCAGGAAAATGTACATACATACCTTGAGGGCATATAACCAACCATCCCTCTCATAACAATCACAAATTCATTGATCAGTACATAAATTATATGCTTACGGAACCGTACTAGCTATGATACCGTCAATAAGGAGGTGATAATAGCATGGCATTTTGTTTATGTATAACGAGTTACATGCGCTACTAGCTATTATGTAGCCAGTTGAGTAGGCCTTTTTATATAATAATAATATATGAATGGATGTATCGATAGACCAAGGGGGGAAAGATTTTCTTCTCAGTTAAATTGGAGTTTTTCTAATATAAACAGGTAGGTAAGATGTCTACAGTATAGTAATGAGGTCTAATTAATTAATAACTAGATAGTAGTACATATTCATTGACAAGTTGAAGATTTGTATTATTATTATCTACTAGCTGTACTCTAAGATATCCGCCGGCAAAACCAGCCAACCAAGAATTCGGTTGCCTGTGATAGGAAACGCCTACATAGCCTCCTCCCCCGCAACGCCAACTTCATCGTTTCGAGTCAGTTCTATGATAACTTCTCTATGATATAGAAAAGGGAATACTCATCCGTCTTTTGCTGGAGCCTGTGTCTCCTTCTACGTTTCCTTCTTGCTTATATTATTATATTCCCCCCCTCACCTTTATGCTTGCAGGTTGACATTGTATACCTAGTCTATTGCCCAGCCAAATAAATGGTTAGAGGATGAGCCTTTAACGAAAGGAAGTCCTATGTGTACGCATTGAAATATCTATTTAATTGATTTCTAGTTGATCTTGTTTTTGAGAGTACCGCTTTACTACTATATATGCCATCGTGCCTTTATTTGATTCGCCTTGCCAGTGGTTTTCTTCTTGATAAACAAGGATCTTCTCTCCTATCCAGGTAGTACATACCCTCAGTTGATGGCATTGAAAGAGAAGAAGAAACAACTTGCTCATAATAAGCAGGAAAAGAACCTCGTCAAGTTTTGGACGGTAACTACATATCCCTGACAAGTTACAACAATGTCGGCCGAAGATTACTTTTCTAAATCTCACCACGCTGATTCCTCTCCTCACTCTCCCCCTTTGCGCCCCTGGCGCAGCCACGAGGGCGCCTCGTCTCCAGCCTCTACTGTCGTCGACATCGATGGAGAAGATAGCTCTGAAACGGAGTCGGTGGCTGTGAAAAGACGACCGCCTGTAATCTATACACCCACATCTTCCCAGGCTAGAAGCGATGGCACCATCTCTGCAGACGAGGAGTCAACAATGGGAGAGCGTGAGTCGCTTCTGGCTACGGATCCGCCCCAGTATGAGGATATACCGCCTCTTGCCGAGCCCACCTTCGTCCAACAGGATGATGGATTGAAGGATTGTCTTGAGGACAACGCTGCGGGGATCAACGTTCCACATGAGAAGGTTAGCGAGCAAGCTTTGCCCACTGTGAGTAACTCCAGCAATCGGGGTAAACGACGTCGATGCTGCAGACGTGAAAAAAGATCGAAAGGGCGACGGGGATGTGTTTTCCTACAGGTTGCAACCATTCTCGGCTTAGCAATTTACTTTATTGCCAAATTCACGTTTCACTACCGGAGGGTAATTAGCTACTCTAATCTATATTCCTATCATCCTGTCCTGGGCTTTCTTTCCCCCACTTCTCTTTACTTCCTTTTCGTTTATCGTCTTATCATTCGTAAAACCACAGACTGACTGATCGTCCAGCAAATTCCCGTACATACCTCGGAAAGACCTGAACAGATGCCGCCTCGCCCCGAACGAGAGATAGTTGTCCACAACAGCATCCACTCCATCAAGGGTCGATGGCGGCTATACGATCTATTGTCTCTGACTACGACGCATGGCAGCATCGCCGTGACCATTGAACCCCAGCCTGCGGATCCTGATGACCCAGACAAACCGGCTCGCGTGATTCTGGAGACTCAGACAGGGAGCATCGCAGTGTCCTTCTCTGTTTCCCAATCAACATCCTTTTCAGGGTGCGGGAATGACGATAACGATGATGGAGATGATGAGCTTGAGCCCCGACAGAGGAAAAACAAGCGGGACTTCAGGCCCGGCTGCAGGAGAGGCAACAAAAAACGACAACATTACTACGCCGAGGGCTACCACATTGATGGTTCATCTGCACCCTTCCCAGCCCGACCTTACGAGGTGGAAATAAGAACCCAAACAGGATCCATATCAGGCCGTGTCATCTTCACCACACACGCCAGAATCGAATCAACAGCGGGCTCAATCACTGCATCCCTAACCCCGGTCGTATACGCCGGCTCGTCATCAAACAATAACATAAACACACGCACACTAGCAGGCAGCCAACACATCCAAATCACAGAGCCACACATCATCAGAAGCCCGGACGATTGCCTCTCCAAGGAGACCTTTGTGCGCAGCCCGACATCATCCCACAGCGCCATCACAGGAGGCATGTTCGTCACCTATCCTCGAAGCTGGGCCGGACGTGTCCAGGCATCTTCGTGGGTGGGGCATGTCCGGCTCGAGGGCGACGGACTCGAAGTCACCAGGGACGGAAACGGCCAGCTAACGGGGATCAAGACGCCCAGTGAAGACGGAGGAAGAGGATCTCATAAATGGTGGGGAAGCCGTGGAGATATGAATGTGTCTCTAGCGGTGACTGGAGCGGGTGCAATTCATTTTGTCGTTGAATGAGTTATTATTCATTGTTATTATTATTATTCTTATTATTATGATGGTAAAAGAAAAAAAACCCCCAAAAAAAACGAGAGGAAACAAGAAGGCAGGCCGAAGGGCAGAAGGACGTTATGTTTTATTAACCAACCCTCATTTTTGCCATTCAATTCAATTCAATTCAATTCAACTCACTCAACTCAAAACTCAACCTGAACCGTTAATATAATGATGATCATTTAGGTAGTGAGTAGTGAGTGAGTAGTGAGTGAGTCCATCCTGACAAGTTGACACTTTCGTCATGTTCCAGATAATAATTAATTAGTAATACATCAATATATCCCAGACTGGTTTTGTATGGTCAATGGTTAACATTTAATAGATTTGATTGATTTTCATTAATAATAATAATAATAAGTTAGTTATGCTAGTTACGGCAAATGAGGTATGTAGGTAAGTCCTGACTGACAGACACCATAAATTGACCAACCAAGGGGATAGGATAGTACTATAGACGGATGGAAGGATGGATGGATATATATAGGCAGAGAGGATAAAACTGCAAAACAACAAAAAGGACTGCTGCTGCTGCTGCTGCTGCTTTTGGGGGATTCATTTTTTCCAAAGCAGGAAAAAAATAAAAATAAAAATAAAAACAAACACACCGGAGCTGCTCTGCTCCGTTTAAGATGAGGAAGGTCCCCAAGACTCCAGGTACTAACTAACTATCATACCTAGGTTGCTAGGCATGATAGTAGGTACTGTTCCAAAGGCAAAAAGAAGAAGAAACCACTAGTAAAAAAAAAAAAAGAAGAGGTAAAACACCGGCATGTAATAAGATATGAAATGAGTATTTGTAACTTCCCCCCGGGTCTCTCACATAGTAGTATGTATGTACTCCGAGTCTCTCCTCCCTCCTCATTCTTCAAATCACATAGGTATGTATGTAGGTAGGTAGGTAGGTAGGTAGGTATGATCTATCCAATATGATGGTGAGACTGAGAGCTATCATGGGAAACAAGCAAGAAACAAAAAAAGAAAAAAAAAAGTCTATCCGATAATAATCAAATCAATCCATGGGCAAAGAAACAAACGCTTATGATGACAAATGCGCGAGAGAAGGATGGATGGGGTATTATTGTCAAACGCTGACTCTGACTGACCGAGGAGGAGGCTCGACGACGACGCAACTAGCCGAGAAGCAAGCAAGAATGTCCCCTTCAAGTTTGATGTGACCATTAGGTATAGACAACAATCGGGACCCCATAATTATATAAGACAAGATTAAGAATGGAAGAGAGAATCAACCCCGAAATCATTATCGTCATCAGCTGCCCGGCATAGTCATCTGAGCTTAAATTTAAAGAAAAAGAAAAGAAAAGGGAAATAAAAATAAATCTTTCAAATTTCCTCAGATGAGAACACTGCCGTCTGGTCTGCTGGAACTCGGTATATTTTTCTCCCTTTTAGAGATCTAAAACTCAAACCCTCCAAATCCACTGCGCGAGTGTGCACTGGCGAAGGGATGCCCGCCTCCACTGCGCGGAAAACCTCCACCCTCATGCATCATGTTGAAAAAAAGGTTGGGATCAATGTTGATGTTGGCGCCGCCCATGCCACTCATACCGCCCATGCTCGTGGCAAAGGCGGGTCCTCCACGGCCTCCAAACATGTCGGTAGGGTCAATCAGGTCGTCACCATTGTCATAAGAGGCGCGTTTCCTAGCGTTGAGAGAGTCAAAGTCAGCAATCGAATCATACTTCTCTCCCCGATGCAGTGACAATGGGGGAGTACATACTGGGGATCAATCAAGATCTCGTAGGCTTCCCCAAGTTCCTTGAATTTTTCATCGTTGCCCTCACCATCGATGTTCTTGTCTGGGTGATACTGAATTGCTAGCCGCCGATACGCTTTTTTAAGCTCCTGCTCGGATGCATCCTTGGAGACCCCTAGAATCTTATAGTAATCCTTCCTCTTGCTCTTCTTCAATTCCAACTCCGCATGGCGGATGTCCTCATGGATCCCCTTCTCGCCGGGATTCGATTCCGCAACACTTTTGTAATCTCGCACAGCCTCCTCCCAGTCCTCTGCGGCCCCGTAAGCCTTGGCACGGATCTTCAATGCCTTGGTATAGGAGGGGTCGAGACGCAGCGCTTCTGTGCAGTCCTCAATGGCACGGCTGTAGTTCTTCAACGCCAAGTGTGCCTGGGCGCGATTTTGAAGCAGTTTGGAGTTCATGTCTTTATTATTCAGATCGATCCCCAATCCTTGCGTGTAGAGCTCCACGGCTTTCCGGTAATCCTTGGCCTTAAACGCCGCATTTCCCTCGTTCTTAGTTTGGGTCAATTTCCGCAGCATGCGGAACAGTTTCAGAGCTTCCTTCGAATCCGGATCCAGGGACAGACACTCCTTGAGATACTTCAATGCTTGTTCATTGTCGCCCTGACCATAGTACGCACGTGCTCGAAGCAGCAGCGCATCTGGATCTTGACGATTCTCCCGCAGCATTGAGATGGCGAAGTCATGCGCCTTCCCGTACCCATTGCTGTTTCCCATCTTCAATTGAGCCTCAGCCAACATTAACGTCCACTTGCGTGGTTGCTTGACGTTGGAACCGAGAAGTTGACGAGCCTTGTCGAGGCAGATCACGACCATTGAGCCCCCTTTACCTTCCCTCAAGGCATCTTCTGCCTGCGTGATGTAGCGTAGCATCATTTCTGCCGGCTCTCGGTCCTTAGAAGACGCCGGCGGCTGGACCCTGGACAGTACCTCCAAGGCCTCGGACGGCTGACCCAGACTGGTGTATATCCGCGCCAGTCGGTGCATGATTTTGGGGTTTGATGGGTCAAGCTCCAGCGCACGCAGCGCATCCTCCTTGGCCTCGGTGAATCGACTTGCCGATAAGTACGCGGCAGCACGGTTGGAAAGGAAGACGGAGGAATTGGGGTTTTTCTCCAAAGCTACAAGGAAAACAAGCATCCGAGGGCCGGAGTCAGCACTGGTTCTCATCATCATGCACGGTGCTCATCTCCCTCTTTCTTCTCCCGCCCTTCTCTTTTAGCCCAACTCTCCTGTTTCATCATGGAAACCCCCGATCTCTCTACATATCACGACAAGCAAGAACAAACTAACCTTTGTTGTACTCCTCAATGGCTCGATTGAAATCTCCAAGCTTGTAGAACCGGTTTCCAATCAACTTGAAGGACTCCCCACCATCCGACAGCGCTTGGGACGGACTCGACCGATGGGGTGGGGGCGTCGGGCTTCTCTCTTCATTCTCGCTGGGAACGCCATTGGTGACCGGGGAACTCTGTGCCGGTGCGGCTGCGGATGTAGATGCGGCGACGGGGATCTGGGGCGTGGTTGAAGATTCTTGTTCGATATCCATGGAGCTCCGTGCGTCGTCTCTCATGGTGGCCATGGTGGACAGGCGACGGAGCTCGTTGGGTCGGGACTGGGTCGAGCTTAAGTCCAGGTGGTTAGGATTATAGCTAGCCGACTTCGAGGGCGACTTGCGTGAGAAGGAGGACTTCTGGGGAGATGTCCGTGGAGAGTTGGGCGAGTCACGAGCAGGTAAGCTGCGGCTGGGTAGGGAGAAATCACTGTTGACGGTGGTACTATTGGTGGTGTTGGAAGTAGTGTTGCTCGCGGTACTGGTGGTGCTGATGCTCCTCCTCGATGTACGCAGGTGGTCGCTGTGTGAGTTTTTTTCCCTGTTCTTGTCCTTCTCCCTGTCCTTCTCCCGATCCTTATCTCTGCCTTTGTCCCGATGTCTGTGCTTGTCCCGATCGTGATCTGTAACTTTGTGTCTGTCTCGATCGAGGTGTTTGTCTCGGTCTCGATCTCGATCTCGGTCTTTAACCCTGTCCTTCTCTTTGTCCTTGTTGTTGTCTTTGTCCTTGCCCTTGTGTCTCCTGCTACGGCCCTTGATTTTGTCGGTCGATGAAGATTTAGAAAAGAGAATCATGAGGTATTGACAACGGGTGGTGGATCGAACTACGACGAAAGCGGTAGAAAGATTTCGGTTTTACCTTTTCAGCGGTCAACCGGCAAAAAATCAGCGAGTTTGATAGTAAAGTTATGGTTGTGTAGGTACGTGCTAGCAAAAGAAAAGAAAAGAAATCATTCAAGACGGATGGGATTAAAACAAAAAATAAAAATAAAAATAAAAATCAATAGGAATAAGAAGAATAAAACAAAATGGGAAACAGGAGGTAATTGGTTTTAACTGACGCTGGTGGTTTGTTGTTTTGTTGTTGGACTTCTGAGGAATAGTTAATGAAAAGATGGCGGTAAAGTATGTAAGTATGTAGACGGCACGGGATTAGGTACATTAGGTACCTATGTATATACTCCAAGTTGTAGGTACTCTATTAATGCTTTTGAAACCAAGAGTAGTTTCACTTCTATATATAATGTAATAATGCCCTTTGTCTTGTGGAAAACTTGTAATTCAATAATCAAGGCGTAAATAGTTAGTGGTGATGTTAAATGGCTGTGATCGTGGCGTTGCCTGCAACATCAGCGGCTGTGCCCAGGCAGAGGGAAATTTACCCTTTTACCCGACTCTGTTATATAGATCATATGATACATATTATTTTAATTAGGTACTATATATCCAGCTGTAGGATAAAGGAATTTGAGAATGTAAAACCCTCATCACGCTTTCCCATAACCCAATTAAGGTGATGGACCAGATCATTCTTTGAATTGATAGAGCTACAAAGACGTCTTCTTCTGACACAGCTAATAATGAACCATTGGCTGATCTGCATATGTAGGAAAACCCATCAATTCATTCAGTTGGGTACCAATCAATTGATGAGTCACAGCTTTCATCCATACATCCTTACCTCAGTACCCTCAGTACATCCATCCTGCCAATCTGATTAATAAGAAAAGGAAAAATAGCTATGTACAATTCATTCAAGTATTTCATACATACATACATAATATATACTCTATGCCGTTGGGCCAATCTCACCGTTGGGCGGCAGTCTTGTAAAAAATTGGCAGCCCTAACTAAAAAATAAACTAGGGTCAGAGCGTTTTCTCGTGGCGCTAAGCTGAGAATAGACTAGTAGAAACAATGTACAGCTATGTACAGCTTCCACGAGAGCCATCTGTTGGATACCACTGTTTGCTTCGGGTATCGCGTGATCTGTGTTGTTCTTTGTTGTATTTCGCCACCAGGTCTCCCCGAGTCGATCATGATCGATATCATGAGAGCCTGCAGGAGAGAGATAGAGCTTTTCTAGTCATTTTTCATGTCCATTCGAACGTATCCCGTCCGTCAATAGCCCCCCGAGGCCTACGATTATAACCTAGGTAAGATTGTTCCTCCTTCGGCTGCAGGGGGTTGCAGGGGAGGAATCTGATACCTCACACGACGATCCTAGACAGCTGGTGTACTTTATATGTAACTTGGAGCCCCTTTTTCTTTTCTTTTCTTTTTTTTTTTTTGAGATTTTTCAAATGAATTGATATTGTACGATGGCCAGATGACAACGGAATCCCAAAATCAATACCTTCTTCAGGTCTCTCGCTCGACGCATTATGGAGGGGCTGTACGGCAAGGATCGGCGGGCAACGAGGCAAAGAATGAGGAGTGAGGGATCTGGAATGTAGCCATGCTGAGGAAGCAATTAGGAGTCAATCCATTGAACGCCTCCTCGAACAACAGTCCATCCAGGAAAATAGGATAGCCTTAAGCCAATATGGGATTCTAAAATAAATCTCGCCAACAGTGGCTATTATTCTGGGTGGAATTATCATATAATGAATGCATCATGCATGTCCCAGTGAATGGCGAAATCAAAGATGATTGTCGCAAATTCTCCTAGAAGTTTGCTGAAGAAACTGGCTGATGACTGGTCTACAGTAAGTTATACCTCTGTTCACAGGTGAAGATCCAAACAGCCGTGCGATAGGGTCCGTGCCAGTCATGACAACGAAGCTGGAGGCTTCCATTCACACTAGCGCGAGAAGGGCGTTATATATCGGGCAATTGACCTGCCGTTAAGAGTACCTAATTATCGATAAAGGTCATCAGGGATAATGGGAGCCTAGCTTACACTTATTAATCGCAGAAGGATTACGCAAGACATCATTGATAAATTTATATATATATTTATATTCAATGGAGAGGTTAGACGCATCATTCAGGTTTATGCCGGCAAGTATTGAAGTGCCGAATAGCTATCCCCGCGTGACGGTGATGATCTGCTAGATGATGAAGTACTAGTAACACTGATGGAAAAGAATCTACACATGTACTTCCGTTAGTCATTGACTACATATATTCAATATTATGTGGTTACCCATTCTAGCATGCTCTCGCTCCTGTGGCTACCTCCGTTTCAACATCATTAGATTCTCATTAGATTTCCGAGGTCTGTGATTTCGAAGCTCTTCTCGGGCTCCTTTAAATTCGCTAACGCTGCCCCTTCGTGTTTCCTGCGGTACACGCATTCGAAGACCATGTCATCCACGTAAAAAGGAGCCAATTGATGGCAAATGGAAAAATTCAAACATTACGGTCGTCGGTCGCTATAGAGCCCGTAGGATGAGATAATTGGAGACCAAGTAATATAAGTGTTAAAGGTTAAAAATGAGTTTTAAGTTAGGGCTGAAATACTGTAAATTATATATAATAATAAAGAACCTAAGAGGCTGAGATCTATCAATGCTAGCTAGCCGCCGCGCTGAAATTCATTCGGGTACTATACATTATAATATATATAATGAAAATAACAATAATAATATAAAAGCAAAGCCAGGAGAAAAGGAAACCAGAATCTAGAAAACCAAGGTTGGGAAAAGCATCAGGTGTAAACGTAGTCATGTCACTTCATGACATGTCAACGTCCATAGTACGTACTATCTACCAATTTCATCAGACGTCAAGCAGACTTAAGCCTGCCGCTTCATTTCTTTCATTTCTATCATGGCGCATGCCCTCTGTAGGTTTTTTCTTATTTGGTAGCCCTCTATATCGTTATCATGAGCTTATCTTCGCACATTAGTGCATACAACCTTCGAATATGATAGGAATCCACAACGAGAAACCACCCCTTCTTTAAACTAATTGATGGGTGAAATTATCAGCGTCGAAACGGGGTCTATGGTAGATAGCGCAGTGTCCTCCACGGCCGCTGAAAACGCCAAGAGAGATGTTGATTCCGTCATCATCGAAGAGAGTGATGCTGAGGATGGAGAACGGAAGTTGGCGATAGCATCTGGGCAATGATTGGCGGTGCTGTTGCTGTTGCTGTTGCTTCCACGTCGCTTCTTCGGGGACCCTTTATTACTTCGGGCATGGATTTGGCACTAAGAGGAACTCCAGGTTCAGGAAGGTGTTTTCTTTTTTCTTTTTATAATGGGGGGGACGGGACCAACCTTGTGTGCATGTCGAAACCATGTGGTGCCCTTCTTCTTGCTGCTAACCAGCGCGATCCATTCCCCGCATCGTCTGCAGAGCCCTTCCCAGGTATCAGGGCTATCCGCCATCCTTCTGGTCTCTTTGGGCGCGTCGAACGCCTGGCCCGTGGAAGCGCTGACCCCGTGAGTAAAACTCTTGTCGTACCAGAAAGCAGAGTTCTTCAGCACCAACCAACGTCCAGGCCGACAGATCCCACACCACCCCTCGCGCTTATAACCTTGACCCCGCACCCACTTGGGCGTGTATAAGTCATTTTCGAACCGCTGCTCCTGTTCATGCGGGACCAAATCTGGGTTGTCGGGGTTCATGTCTTGGGCTGGGGGAGCGATCGGTTCCTCCCGAAGCGGACCCAAGAGATCTGGTGGACTGGATGGACCAGAATGGTGGTCAAAACACCGCCCTCCCAGGTCGACACTATTACCGATGGTCTGGCAACACTCTTGGGGGAAGAGACGGGACGGCTTCCTGCCATGGTGGTTAGAGCGTGACGGCTCCAAAAAGGGTTCCCCGTACACCCGAGATGGAGAGGATCCGACGACTGGCGTGATCGCTTGATTAAAGGGAACACTATTGGATATTGAAGTGCCCCCAGAAGAATGCGAGGAATTGACGCTCGTTGTATGTATTAAGTTCCCATCATCCTCGTACGAGAGAGATGACGGTGGCTTCGCTGAGGGCGACGTGTGGGGGGTTGTGGACAACCATCGCTTCCGTATACCGTCCAGACGATATGGAGCCGTCCGCATGTTGGGACGTGACGACGCACACGACTTTAGCCGACGATCGATCTTAGGAGCCTTCGAACTGGAAGACTCGAGGGGTGCAGCCGGAGAGTCGGCAATCGTCGAAAGAGGGACATGGGTTTTCTGCGAATAGTCGGAGTGAAAAGGCATAGCTTCTGGAAATCCGTCCGGATCAAAGGGACCAATCTCGTTGCCGGATAATGAAATAGGACATTCTGGCTGCGATTCGCAAAACCCGTCATCTGGTAGAAATGACTCTAGATCTAATTTAGAAGGAAACCCTTCCATCCCATTGAGAGCTGGCGGAACATGAGCAGATAAGGTTTTATTCTGAAAGGGATCCAAATTCGAGCCATCAAGAGATCCGCCAACAGCTTCTAATCCGCACCGAGCTATACACTTGTTAGCAACCGGTCTGTCATTAAAATACGAGATCACTGGAAAAGAAATACATCTATCGACATAATCCGGATACACGAGTCCGCTCACATTTCCCATATAAGTAGAAGGCGCGCAATCCTGGGCAGTATCGACGTGATGGGAATACCACGATAATGGCGATTGGTTGAACGTCTGCTCTGGTAGCCCTCTGAGGTGAGCAACCAGAGAAACATTTGGGTAGACTCCCGGTTGTCGAATTCTAATACCTAGTGACTCCATGGTCGCTGTTGTCGACATTTTCCTCTCCCCCGTTGCTTTTGACACCCCGTTCAATGTAATGCTAGGATTCATCCTCTAGACTAGAGGAGGGAAAGCCGAAATCCCAGCTAGAAGAGAACAAACTGTTTAGCAACTTGATAAAAGCCAATAGAAATTGCCTACACGTATAATAAAATCGTATCACTTACCCAAGGTGTGAGATAGCTAATCGCTAGCCAAAAACTTCAAACCACGAACTGCATAGCCCCTCAGAGTATGAACACTTGATGGAAAAATCTTCTTTGTAACAAAAGCACGAGGGTTTAGGTTGGTTGAACTGCCGGACATTCGCGGGAGTAATTTCTTCGTCGCCTAGAAAGTTGAATATAGGAGCCAGCTCCAAGACAGCATTAACAAAAGATATGTGTGGATGTTACCCCGTAACGAGTAGGTCATTAAGATTTATGCTTTAACGAACGACAAAATATGATTAATAGGGAGCAAAGAGAAAGAAGGAAAAGCCAGAGAGCGAAGAAACAAGAAAAGAGATTAAAACGACAGTCATTGCGACCCTCCAAGATAAATACAGGCAGAGTATCTGAAACTGGGCAGTTTATCATTTTATAGAAATCCTGAAAATTAGAACAACCGTATGAAGCAAATGTTGCCATGTTCTTAAACTAGGGGTTAGTCAAGCTCGAGAAGTTTGACCCTTGGTCCAGTGTATCATATTATCAAAACAAAAACGCGATCTGGCGTTTGTAGGAAGACAAGCGCCATTATTATTAGATTCACGAGAAGTAGAACAGCCAGCAGCTGGTGTGCACACCTGATCGGAACCTGGGCTCAGTTGCCCGCAACAGCCACGCACATGGCGATGATGCTGTAACCGCGATGGTCAAGTCCAGTGGTCATCGTTGATTGATTATCTCACGCAAGTTGCAGCCTGCGCCAGAAAAGGGACAACCAGCGAGATCGCAGCGTGCAAAGCTGGAAACGCAATTCAGACCGCCACCCAAGCTCTGAGACGTCAAAAGACGTATAACCCCCTGGATCTGGCATCCTCCCAGGTCACTTTGTCCAAACCCACGAAATCGACGTTCTTCCTATGTAAATCGTTTTCCTCGTTTATACTGTTTCTCTTTTCTTCTAATTCACGAATAATTTCCATCAGTCTTTTTGTTTTTGTTTTTGGTTTTTTTTTAGCTTCTTTATTAGTAGCCAGGACCACCAGCGTCGTATGTATCTTGCATTTTAGAGTATCGATACAGCTGGGTATGAAATCATTGGAGGAAAAAAGACAAGAGTCTCTGCATGGATCTGCGCCGGCGCGTCGACAGCGGACACAAGAAGACTCTATCCAAGAGAACTCACGATGGGACTGCCGACAAATCATCTATCACTCTTTGCCCCCCGCGGCGTCTAATTGCATTAGCGCTCACGTCAAGCGATTTGGTACCAAATCAGAGTGTGACTGGTAGTTAACTATAGCAGTCTCTCAAGGGACAGCATTATTATTAGTATATATATATTCTTTCTCGCAAAGCCAATTGATCTTGATACATATAATAAGTCGATATTTCTCGTATGGTAGATGGTACATGTAGATGAAACTGGGTACTGGTTGACGCTTAGCCCCCTCCGGAGTTCCGCCTAGCTTAAAGAGATCTAGATAAGGGTCTTGACCCTATCCCAATGATCGGGGCCCCTAGCAAGGCGCGTAAACTCTACGCAAAAATATCTTGAAACACTACTTGGCCCCAACCAAAAAAAATCCCACACATATCCGACGCGACCGGCTCTATTATGACATTCAAAGCCAACAACAAGCTCGAACTTGCCTCCCTCGGTTGAAGGAACTGAGACGCTGAATCGCATACTTGTAGGAACCATAGTATCGTGTACGGAAGGTGGTTAGATCTTCAGAGTCAGGATGAATACGTTAAGCGTCTTATGGAACTAGGCCTGGCGGATGTCCAACTTGGTGAACCCTTCGCTCGACTTATTCGCTCTAAGGTCTCATCAATCAGGGTTAGTGGGTATCGATTCTTCTTGGTGATAGCGTTGAGCTTCCGGTAGTCAACACAGAATCTCAGTCCTCCGTCATGCTTACGTGCGAAAAGAATAGGGGATGCAAGGGTGCACTGCTAGGGACGATGAACTCCTTCGAAAGATTGTCCGTGATGTATTGCTTGACCGCTTCTAGTGCTTCCAAGTATGCTTATAGAGGGGACTGTATCTCAATCTTCAGGTCATACGGGCGGTGAGGCGCCGGCTTGTCAGAAGCCTTCTGTGAGAATACACCCCATGATTTATAGCGTTCTGGAAGGACGCGGTCAATTAGGGACTGCATATCAGGGGCCTTGGTCTTCTCTGATATGATGCGATCTATCTCATGGAGACTAGAAAGAAAGACTTCGGTCCTAGAGATCGACGGAATCCTGTAGGGCTGGTAAGTGCAATGTCGATCTTTAGCAGGCTTCTTGATGGTTTGACTCTTTGCGGGGCTCTTGTCAGATTATCTGGCCGGTCGATCTGTCCGGTCAGTGCACGGTTCATCTTCAGTAGACTGGCATATATAGGTTCTTGGAGGCCGATATGTCGTGCGGTGCTTCGTGAGTCCTTCCGAAATGTTAACCTTTCAACCTCATTCATCCGCTTCTTGGGTGTCGTGGCTGCAGTGCTGGAGGCGCTTGTCGTTATCTGAGGCATCCTAGGGGCCGGCGATACTCTTAAGGCTGGTGATAGGGAAGCCGCTGGCTTATTTTCTCGGGCAAGGTTGGTTCGGAAAGTATACGCGGCAGTATTACATAGAGCGGAAAAGCTCTCGAATGTAATTGCAGCATCGTTATACTGACTCCAAGTCATGCTCCAGAGGGCTAGGGTAAGTTTGCTGTGTAGCTCCCGCTTGTACGTTTCCAACGGTATCTCGGCTTCGCTCGCATGGTGGGTGAAAGTAGTCAAGAAGTCATGGTATTTCTGCTTTTGCTCCATCTGCAGATCCCGAAACTTATCTACATAGTGCCTCCTGCACGCGATTGAACACCACTTTCAACACCTCAAATATCTCAACCACAGTCTCAAATCGGCGAGGATTGTCCTTGAGAAAACGCTTCCCTATTCGCTCCTTCGCGAAGCCTTCAATCTGGGTTTGGATGTAGGCTATCCGGTGCTGTTCAATCGGGTATTCTCGATCCATGATAATAAACCGATTCTCCGTCATAACCAATCCTCAAACTTATATCGGTCAGGGGATGCTTTGGATCAGGCAAGCCCTTCTTCTTCGGTTCTTCGCGTTCCACCATGTACTCTGCAATGTGCTTGTATCGGTCGAGCTCTTCAACCAGGTTAGTGATGGCCTGGTCTTTCTTTTCAATGAGTTCTTCTTGAGCAGCAAACTGCTCCTCCAGTTCTAAATTTCTAACTCGAAGTTCATCGCGGGTTTCCTTAGCAAATACCCATGCTGTCGAGAGGAAGGCAAAGAGGTCTGATAAAATTGAGCCGTCACAAAATTTATTTACATAAATCTCGATGGGTAGTCCGTGGCGATATGATGAGGTTTTCTCAGGGGAAGGATTTCAAATTTGAAACCTATTCCTCAGCAACCACTAAAATCCTTTTTGCCACTGCAGCTTACTATGGATGGACCATTCGCCAAGCGGATGCTGTTCTCGCCTTCTTGAATGGCCGCCTACCCAACCCAGTTTACATGATTCAGCCCACTGGATTTGAAAATGGCGAAAAGGTATGTGAATTAGTTCAAGCTCTATATGGCCTCACTACTTCGCCCCGAATTTGGTACGAAACCGTCATAGCCAGTATGAAAAAGCTTGATTTCCGTGTCTCCCCCTACGATTCCGGCCTATGGATTTCCACGACCCATAAGCATCTCTATGTCTCTGCTCACGTAGATGACTTCAAAATTGTATGCGAAACTCTAGAACATGCTGATTCGGTAATTCAAGAGCTTGGGAAACAATTTGTGATCAAAGACCTAGGTCAAATCAAGCACTATCTTGGCATGGACGTTAGCTTTCAATGCGACGGCATAAAACTGAGCCAAAAGTCATATATTGAATATTTACTTGAAAGTTTCGGCATGGCTGATTCACGGCCTGCCTACGCCATTGAATGAGGGAGTAATCATTGATGACCTACCTGACCCCTCTATCAATACTAGTGAATATCGACGTGGCATTCACTACAATATCTTTCCGACAAAACACGCCCGGATATAGCGCGTGCCGCCAATTTTCTTGCCGAATACAATTCGAAACCAACCCCAAAGTGCTGGAACGCCCTAAAACACGTGCTTCACTATTTGGCTGGAACACGCAACCGAGGCATAACCTATAAGAAATGTATTGATTCCAACCCCGCCACCTCTCTTCCAATGCCCTCGTGCCATACGGATTCAGATTGGGCAGGAACCCTCACCGATCACAGGCGGTCGGTAGGAGGTTATATCTTCCTTGCAAACGGCCCCATAAGCTGGAAGTCAAAGAAGCAGACGTGTACTGCTACCAGCTCGAACGAGGCCGAGTATATTGCCACTTCTGAAGCAGCCCGCCAGGCAACATGGATTCGTCGTTTACTTGGGGACATGGGCTTATTTGAAAATTCGGACCTTCCACCCATCCCTACATTGATAGTGCCGGCGCAAAATCCCTAATTAGTTCTACGATGGGAACAAAACGCTCGAAGCATATTGACCTTCGATACCATTACACCCGCGAAGTGGCGGCTATGGGGATTCTTAGTACTATACATAGATTTCCCAGTCATAAAAATGCCGCCGATGGTTTCACCAAGGTGCACGTGCTTAACAGAGATGGATTCGAACGATTTCTTGCTTTGATTCAAATGACATGAAAACGACAGGATATTTCTAAGGGTCTGGTGACTTCATTATTGGCTTATGAGCTATTATAGGATATAGTTTACTAATGCCCTGTAAGTGCCCTGCAACGAGGAAAAGGA
>NPHW01004652.1:0-10908 GCA_002240705.1 Elaphomyces granulatus | reverse complement strand
ACCGATTAGTACGACCCATTAAAATGGGTTTGATTTTTCAACTAGCCTTCCTAAAAATCAATATGATATCTAGGTATATATGATACATAAGTATGTACAATCTGCAACTTGAACATCCAGTATCATATATACATATCATACCACCTAGGTAACCTACATACAGGCTACTAAGTATATATGATTAGGTGCTTAGGTATGGTATGTATGATGAATCAATCATGATACATATATAGGTAGGTATATATGATAGTATTTATCCATCCATCCATGACATGACATCTTATAATGGATGTATCAAATGCGTGTGATAGGTATATGTACTGGTCAGTTAGTAGTTATCTTGGTTGGTAGGTGTGGGTTAATAGGTAGCTATTAGTTATAGAGAAGAGAGAGAGATATATATATCAATGTGTGAACTACATTGCTGGACTTTTTGCTTGTATCCATCTTCACATTCACCTGAGATCTCTATCATAGACTCAGCAGCAGTCTCCACTCATATATATGTGAAATGAAATGATGATGTTGCTGTTACATGTTGATTTCTTGTATGTAGCTAGCCTAAGCCTATGCAGTCTGAGGTATATGGCATAGGTATCGAGATAGAAACGGACGTGAACGGCTTGATGGTGAATAAAGTGATACATATATGGATGAGATCGATCACAGCTTATTAAGCAACAGGATAGAAAACCCTCTTCCAACGAAAGCTTGCCAAATCCCGCATCACTTGGGCGGTGTTCTTGATGTTCTCCCGCACGATCACGGACGTGGGCGTCGAAAATATCTCGTCGATCTCTTCGAGAGACTTGTTCTTCGTCTCCGGCATGAAGAGGATCTGGTAGAACCAGCCGAGGACCGCGATGCCTCCGTAAAAGCCCAGCGTCAGCCCGATCCGCGTCATCGAGTCCATCATCTGGGTGAAGTTGTAGGTGACGATGAAAGAGCACAGGAACAGATTCGCGTCCGAGGTGGTCATCCCGTAGCTCCGCAGATAGGTGGGGAAGACCTCCGAGGGGATGACCCAGGTCAGACACGCGTAAGAGCCGAAGAAGCCCATGTACAGGATCAGGCCCGTCAAGTAAAGGCCCTCCGCCGCCTTGGGATACCGGTCCAGCGGAATCTGGTAGCCGACCCCAACGAAGACCAGTCCGATGAAGAAGCCCGGGAGCATGGTGTTGGCCCAATACCGGCGGCCAAACCTTTCCATGTACAGAACCGCCGGGATCGTTCCCAGCATCAACGCGCCGCCCCCGACCAGAGACATGAACACGCTTTCCTTGTCGTTGAAGCCAATGGCGCTCATCAGGACGCTCATGTAGTACATGACCGCGTTCACCCCGGTGAACTGGCCCAAGAACACCATAATGTTCGCGTAGACGATGGCGCGTCGCGCACGGGGATTGGTGACAAAGTCCATCCAGGGGTACCTCTTCGTCTGGGACTGCTCCTCGTTCTCCATGACGACGGACCGTTTCATGCCGAGGAACTCCAATTTGGCCTCCAGGGAGTCGAACCCACGGATGCGCTTCCATACGACATACGCCTCCAACTCTTCACCCTTATGCATCAGGTATCGAGGGCTCTCCGGCAGGAAGAACATGGCTACCAGCAGAATGGTGGAGAAGAGCAGCGATGAGCCGAGGATGTAGCGCCAATTTCCCGGTACATTGACGAAAATCGCGGCAACCACATACCCAAACACTTCGCCTAGGGCGATGTTGAACTGGTAGAGCGACACTAGGTTACCCCGGATCTTCTTAGGGACGGACTCCGAGACGTAGATGGGCACCGTACCACCCTCCAGGCCGACACCGGTTCCGAGGATGAAGCGGCCCGCAAACATCATCCCGAAGTCGATGGCGCCGGCCTCCAACGCGGCGCCGAGGGTATAGAGAATGCAGGCCCAGATGATGGCTTGGCGACGGCCAAGGTATTCGTTCACTGGCGAAAGGATAAAGGCGCCCGCGACGGCGCCCAGCGGCATGCCCGAATTGACCAGACTGGCCATGTTGCTGGAGAGGTTCAGATCATTTGGCATGTACAAGTTGGCGCCGCTGATTAGAGATTGATCGAGGCCGGACAGGAGACCTCCGATCGAGGCAAATCCGACCAGGACATAAGTGAAGACAGCCGGATTGGCGAAGGTAACCTCCCGCCTCGGTTTCTTCCGTGTGGACAGTCGCTCCTCCAATTGCTGAAGTTCCGCATCCATCGCCGCCTCGTTGGCGGTGCCGATGGCCTCCAACTCTAGGTCTTTCTTGATACCTTCCGTTTCGGGTTCCATCGTCTCCCTCTTTGTCTCCAGATCTACCTCATTAGTGCCATCCATGGTTAGAGGATGATAACCGTCACCCTGTCACAGAGGATGGTCTCCGCTCGATGTCGGGTGTGAATCTAACACGGGTTTACCTCCTGCCGTCCGATCTTACTATGGCCGCTGTAGTTTGACCCGGGGCCAGGCACCAGCTGGTTTAATAAGAAGAACAGGAATGACCAAAGGAGGAGGGAAAGGAAACCCCGGATCAGAGAGGAAGGGAGGTTTTGCGGATTTATTATTTAAGTTGACATCCCTAAAGTGGACCAGCCATGATGCATCCAGGGATTTGACAACCCTTTGCAGTGCCGGGCCGGGGGAGGGGGAAGGCAACCCCCGGAAAAGAGGAGTAATATCATCTGTTCCCCTGCCCTTCGCTCTTCGTGGTCTGTGATAAGAGGAAGCATGGAAGCAATCCAAGACCGGAAACATGATTGGAAGTCTATTGTCTGAGACCAGAAGTCTAATTAATCGATAACCGATGACAAACACGATGTGAAGTCCGGAGAAACCTGGTCAATATCAACAAGCTTCTTTTAGCTTAAAAACCATAATACTTAAAAGTTAAACGATGGCGGGGCTTTTTGGATCCCTCGTCGATGGCCAAGAAACACGCCTCAACCGCCACGCCAGCGTCCTGGTTGCAGGTATTTTCACCGCATTGGATGACTGGACAAGGGGACTTTTTTCTGGAATATTCGCGGCATACCGAAGGGTCAGGGCAGCCCTGGACTGGACCGGATGATAACCTGGACTTGAAATTCTTGGTGGTACTGTTGGCAATGGTGCAAAAGATGGCATTCGATTGTCATGGAAGGATCGATCCAGAGCTATAATCCCTGTATCCAATCAATCGCTCATCGGTGTGGAGGAGTTCGAAACATCCCACGATGTATGTATATTATATCATTCCCTGCAATTGCCGCCATGGGATGCGCTTTCCTCGGTGTCACTACTGCGATCAGCATCAGCCGGCAAGTCAAAAACTTTAGACACGGGTGGTGGCTCGGTACAACTATCATACATACTCGCGCTTGTTCGCCCTCCCCCTCTCCAGGGTTCAAGTCTAGTCGTTGAAAGAATAAGTGAAGCCGATTCGTTCACTGCCAGGAGCAACCAGAGTGGACTTCCTGTTTATGCCATCTGCGCGTCCGGGGTGCTGTCTCAGAGCTCTCGCCTTGGGACTTGCAGGGTCCTGGGTGGCTCGTTTGCAAATAGCAAGCAACTTGATAAAGGCAGTAGTGCGGTTGGACGCAGATCATTAACCGATTACGACCCGGTCGATGCACTCGAACAAAAAAATGGAATAGTTAGGTATACATAGGCTCGGTCTGAAAATGCCACCAAGTAGAGATCATAGAATGCCTCAACGTTCTTGGCTGTCTGTTGGCGCGTTTGATTGATGTGTCTCGGTGTGACAGTTGAACTGAACAGAACCTTCTCCGGATTAGTTATCCGACTACAAAAAGGAGATGAGTGTTGCACCATGACCTGGATGATGTGAAATGGCCGAATGGATAAAAAAGGCTGTATCCAGTTTCTCCATTGTTTCTCCATTGTTTTCTCCATTCTTATTCTTCTCCATTTTCTCCGGAGTTTCACCGCTCGACCTCATATACTAACGATGTCATGTTGGACAAAGGGGAGAGGAGGGGAACCTACCTACCTAACAAAGCAAAGTTCAATAATGGAGACATTTTCTTTCTCCAAAACGATGTGTTCCCGAAATCGCCACGTCAGGGATCCTGAGGTAACATTCAAAGGAGATAGAGATAGAAGGTGATTGGGTGCTTTCGGCATTAACTCAAGATTTTCCCGCTAAGGGCCAAAGTTTTACCGACCGGAGGAGTCGCCTAAGACAGTTTAGCCCCCCTGTAGTGTGCCGCTATTTGTGTAGTGTGCCGCCTCCTCACCCGAGGGTCTGAGGCAACGAAATCGATCTTTCTTTCGGTTATCCACCTGATATTCTTTGTTTTCTACACACCAAAGATAGGGGAGCAGACCTGATCGACTTCCGTTGCAAGCAGTAACAGCCTTTCTAACTCCTCGATTCTTACTGATCAAGCCTCTCCGACTTCCTGCTTAGAGACGAACTGTCCAAAGAGGATAGACGGACAACAAGAACAAGGCTCTGCTCAACAAGATGAGACCTCTACTATTACGACGATCACTACTTCTGGCCTGTCTTTTCTCAAACTCCCCTACAAGATTCGGTGCAATATCTACAGGCATGTTGGAATCATCTCTCCTAAGAAGTGGATCGATCACGAGAACGGTGATCGGGTACCACAATTGATTCCAAACCAGCTCTTTTATACGTCCAAGGAAGTATCGACTGATGTATTGTCAGTATTTGATTGAAAGAGGTATTTTTTGAAATCACTCCTATACTTAAATTCTTCGAGATTCATCGTATGGCGACCACCATGATCAATCGCCTTACTTCCTCGCCCAGTGACAGTTATTTTCGGTTTATGGACTTGCCTCGAGAGATTCAGATCATGATCCTCAGTAAGCACCTTGTTGCACCTGGTCCTGTGATTCCTTGTAGGTTGAAAGGATATGCTCTCTTCGACTGCTACACACGAAGATGCCCACAGGGGTGTGAATGTCGGGAACTTGGGGCATTTGGGAAACCGACTGGGATGAGGCGTGGCTACAATTCTACTGCTGGAGCTTGCCAGCCGACTTGTTCCTAGTTAATAGGTACATCAGTATGATGAGTGCCCAGATCTTCTTCTCCTGGTCGGTTTCCCGTGTCCTTACATAGCTCTTCGGGCTCTCATTTGGAGTCCGACAGTCTAACCACTAATAATAAGCACATACAGGTTATTAAAATCTGGCGAAAAAATCCGAAGGTGGTCTAAGCATGAACTTTGGTGCCTTGAGCATTCGGAATTTCTTTGCGCATTCCCCCCGATGCTACAATCCCTTACATGGCATTTTCCCATGTTTCGCGGCCAGGTTACTCTTACATAGTAAAAACTAGAAGTCGACTGGGCTCATGCGCGATTGACTTCATCGCTCAGAACGTGCAAGTGCGGCCACTCTCTAGGCCTATTATATCCACGAAAGTTGCAGTTTGTAGCGCAGATATCTTTTTGATTTTGTGATTGCTTGATTGATTGTAGCTTTGAATGATTTTATATGATGACTATCGAGTCATCGACCTGGCCAAGTGCTATGATCATATTCTGGCTCATGAATAATGTATACAATATTGAGAAGGAAAATTGTGGATTTCGGACAGGGTAAATTAACCACCGCCGTCTCATTCTACGATGCTAGCTTTCGTCCGCAAGAATTCCCTTATAATATCTGCTCGCTCGAGCTCTATCGTGCTCTGGAGATACAGGTGCATAACAGAATCTACCTGGATAATCCATTCGCAGCAGATCTCTGGTCTGCGGCCTGTACGGTGAGAATTATCGATCTGGTACCCTAACTTTCGCTTATGCTTCAAGATAATCTATATCGCTATTGGATATGTGGCCCGTTGAATCCTTCGGAGTAATAAATCTACATACTCAGCGAGTGGCTTACAATCCTCCGCGAGACGCTGCCGAGCGAATGGATTACGCCTCTACCAAAGTAACTTTACCCGTCGGCTTAGAAAATAGGGGAAAAAAAAAGAAAATTAGAAAGCGTCGTCAGAAATTACCGTTCAATACTGTTACTTGGCTGGCTTCTTTCACAGGTGATAGGGTTGGAAATTCCCTGACTTCCATTTGAAAAGCTCATTACGAAGCTTGTCGAAAATGGACTCTGGCTTGGGCTGCTTTCCATTTTCAAGTATGAGGAGGACATTGAGGGAATAGGCTGCGTCACCAGCGCTGCATTATTGAGGGAAAAAAAAAAAAAAGTACCGTGTGCACAGTGCTGCTGATACGAGGCATTAATTTAGCATCATATGAAATTCATTTCCATCAGGTATTTTTACTGTAATAGGTTAAATAGTCGACTCCCCTCCTTCCACATTAATATGATACAGTCCAACTCATATGCATGCCATGCGAACATGATGAGAACCCATACAATGATGATACAAAATCATGAACCCACGAACTGCCTGGAAATGCTGATGGACAAGCCTGTTCCGAACCCCCCACCCGCTTTAACATGTTAAACCAAAATGATAGGACAAAATATCAAACACTGAAAAGAAATTTATTAAAAAAAAAAAGGGATAGTACTCCGTCATGCGTCATGCGTCATGCTCGTCAACCTTGGACCTTACGATAGCTGGGTGGACTCCACACCCGTTTCACCAGTTTCCCAACCCATACCGGCACCAGAGAGACAGCCAACACCGCAGCCACCCGCCACAACCAGCCGATCGTGATAACAAACTCGAGGTCGAAGTAGTCTCCGAGAAATGGCACGTTAGCGGCGTATAGGAGTACTGTCCCGAGCAGAGAGAAGATCATAACCGGATGCCAGGTCGTCACTGCAATAGCCACCATCATCAGCTCGTTCAGCACCAGCGCCGTAAATGACACACTAATAAGTCTGGGCCCTGTGACGGCTCCCACCAAGATTTGGGAGAGGCCCTCAATAACGGCTCCCTGATAGACGGAGACCAGTACCCAGGTGAAGAAGGACCGATAGCTGAGGCTGCGGCCTGTCTTGAGTTCCTTGTACAACTCCGGGTAGAGATTCGCCAGCTCCTCATCGACGTCCCGATCCAGCACTAGCGAGAAGACCGGCGCGTTCGTGTAGACGGTCGCGTAACCCACGAGGAGCCAGTTGATGAAGAGGCCCTTGGGATCGAAGTGGCTTGCGATGCTGTACATCGTTTGACAGGCACTGATGATCAGTCCACGGTGCATGATGAACTGACCCAACTTCGCAGATCGCTTGTAGGAGTTCCGTCCATGCCATACGAGCAATTTTGTTAGATGGTGAAATTGGGTGATGCTGAAGTCGGCTGCTAAAGAAGCCTGTCGACCCTCCTTTCCAACAATGCCAATCCCCACATCGGCCGCTTGGATCATGGAAACGTCGTTACCCCCGTCGCCAATACAACATATCCGTTTTTTGGTATGCTGACGGATCAGGTCGGCAATCTCGGCTTTTTGCGCAGGCGAACATCGACAGGCCACGACAACGGGCAGAAGGACAGCTATGGAGATGAAAGCTAATCGGAATTGACTGAGCATAATAGACAATGATTCGCCATCGATGAGCAAGCAAGCATCAGTTTTGTGGATGAGAAAATCAAGCGTGTTTTGTGCGGTGGAACGATCCTGGAGCTTCGTGACGGTGTGAATGTACTGGCCCCGGGCAACCAGCTTTGAAGAAATGGCGACACAACGAGCCGTCTCGACTTTATCACCGGTCAACATCCAGATCTTGATGCCAGCATTACGCAGTAGCTCGAGTGATGGCTTAACATCCCTTTGTAATCGGTCTTCGACACCAGTCACGCCCAGCAGCTCAAGATCCCGCTCGAGATATTCGCTGACGGCCGTGGCCATGCCAGCGTCTCTACCTTGAAGTGCAAGGGATGCTTGTTTGTAATCTGCGGAGAATTGTTGGTATTGAGCGGTTGAAAGCTTCTTCCGGCCGACTACTAGAGTGCGTAAGCCTTCTCTGGCCATGTTAGCGGTCTCTTCGTCTAGCCAATCGTTGGCTGCGACGATCGATGACATCACGGTGTCGGCTCCCTTCTGGTAGAACCAGATGTCACTGTCGTTTTTGGATAAGTCAGGAGCACCAGCATCTTGTTCAAATTGAACAATCACACCCATGCGTTTGCTTTCAGATGTGAATGGGAAAATCTCAAGAATACGGACTCGCACCACGATCTGGTTCCTATCAGAGGACTCAAGGATGATGCTTTGTCGGTCACGGTAAGCCAGGCGAAGCCCGAGTCCCTCTACATATTTGACAATAGCTATTTCATCCGGAGAGGAGGCTTGGTAACTAGTTACCTTATGTCCGTCTTCTTCACCCATAGTCGGGGTGACATTGTGACATAGTGCAAGAGCCAAAACGAGGTCTCTAACGCGGGAGCCAATCTCCCTCCGAGTACGTGCGGCTGCGCTGTGCCCAGGAAAAACCGAAGAAGGGGTTATCAATGAGGGTTGAGTGCTATCGGCCGCTGTATGGTTTGCAAATCCCTGTCGAATGTACAGCGCAACTTCTTCCATTGCTTCGTTGGCGTAGGAGACAGTGCCGACGTGTATCTTTTTGAGTTCCATTTCTAGTAGCGGTGTTAGGGTGATTTTTCAATAAATTAGAGAATTGTATGATAGTCATTTACCATTCTGTGTCAACGTTCCGGTTTTATCCGAAAGCAAATACTCAATCCTTCCAAGGTCTTCAGGAATAGTGCTCGTCCTGACAATCGTATCTGGAATGCCTCTGTCGCGTTCAATAAACCGGGCGTATACGGTTTTGGCCATGTCAAGGTTGACGCGGAGACTCATGGGAATGATTGTGGAGAAGAGGATCAAATATATCATGATGGCAATATACCACGGTTTGTCGTTCGTCGGTTGGAACCCTTCCAAGGCTACCAGAGTGAAGGACAATGTTAGTGTTAGAATGCACAAAATCTTGGTCAGGCTATTGATTTCATATTCCAATAATCCAACTTTGGATCTCGATGGTGACGTTGACAGCGCGGATCGAGTCTGGGGGCCTGTGTATAAGATTACCGCAAGGGTTGTTGTGTTAGACGCAAGCACCGTGTTTGCCCAAGCAGTGTTATCGATAGTTAGCGCAACTGAGTCATTTTGTGGTGCGCCGGCACGAAGAGTTTCATCATTCGACGGCTGTAGTTTGCCAATAGATGGATCATATGCATTCGAGGACGAGGGCACCAACTCGATTTTGCCAACAAATTCATTAACCTTGCAATCAGGCGCGCCGCCAGTTATCTTCAGTCTCGTGAACTCACTTAGAGGAAGATTCTGAGACAAGGCGGGGGGAAAGCGAAGCTTCCAGTCGGTTTCACCATCAAGTTGATCGGTTCTAATAAAGGTATCACTTGTACTATCAGTGCCGAACCTACTCTGTACGTCAGACTGCACGACTGAACCATCTTCAACAGCATCAAGAACACCACCGACAGGTTCTTGTGACGACTCTTCATTTGAAGATACCCGTAGTTTAGAAGTCGCCTTTTCGGTGGCGATGCTCCTCAAGATAACCACATCAGCCGGCAAGCGTTGATCCTTGCGAATTTTCAATACATCACCGACCTTGAGATCTCGAGACTTCTTTGTAACTTCAGTAATGCCGGTAGTGTCGGGGTCCTGCGAGCTGGGCATGGAGGGAGCTCGTGAATATATCCTCGGACTTTTGGTAGCACGCCGACCGAATGACAAGACGGTGAACTCTTCCGAATTAGCCTCTGCGTCCCTCCTCCGACGGCCTATGTCATCGTACGCCTCTTTACCTAGTGACACCGAGACCACGAACGCTAGTGGGGCGATATAGGAGGATATGTATCCAATTCGCAAGACGGGGATAATCTGAGAGAGCGCCACAAGGAGAAAATACATGTTAAAGAAGAAGGAGAATTCATTATATAAGGTGCGAGGAAGGAAGCTCCAGGCGGTATATTTAGCATTCGAAACGAGGTTGGCGGGAAATTTATAATCCTGAGACTGCCCAGCCAGAATTGATCGAACAGGCTTGCTATCTGAACTAGTATCCGGCGAGGTTTGTGTCTCACTGGTAGATCTGAAACTAGGGAGCCCCAGCATCCCCCCAAAGGTCAACCACTGCTTCGCAACTTTCGGTTCAGGGAGGGGACTGCCTCCCCGTCGGTGGTTGCGGAGAAGAGGAATATTATCTTCGTTTGGATTTGAGCTTCCCTGGGAAAGCTGCTGTTTATCGCTACGATCGTCAAGCAGGTCGCTGAAATCTTCCTCGGACCTTCTGTGATATCCCGGTGTTTCCTGTTTCCAAAGACGACCCCTTGCTCCAGTGCGCAGATTCCTCATAGCTATGCGAGTTCCAAAGCCTCTGATCTCGTTATGGTCTTCTTTATAACGCCTAGCATTGCTAGAAATTTCCGTAGACTGAGGATCGAGCTCTTCCAAGTCGAGATCATCTTCGGAATCGGACCCACTAGGCAGTGTGTCCATGTCGACTCCGTGTAAGTATTCGGTCGCGAGCGACATGGCTGCAGTAAAGGAGGTTCTGGAAAACCCTTATCCCCTCCAGATGGCGCAACGTAATCGTCTGGCATATCACAGAGAGCGGAGCGGTGGAAGGTTCTTAGTAACAAGACTCGCCATTAACAATTGATGAAGCTGTGCAAGTTCAGCCCAAGTGCCGCCTTAAGAAAAGTAAATTAGCATGTACTGCTGTAAATGAAGGGATTTGATTGTATGCTCAAATACCTACTTTTCGTTTATACAGTGGATGTGCGAAGAATGAGGCAGACATATTCTTCATCATAATATCACATGATTAGTACCTCTGAGTTTCTCTGATAGCCTGGAGAACACGTTTTCATTTATGTGGTTAGCTTTCAACAGGGGTATAGCGCCGGAAACGTTCGGATACATACCTAGGTACCTAGTTATATTCTTCAGAGCTACATAGCATTTTGTGAAAGTGATGGTAGTAGATTG
>NPHW01004649.1:0-25224 GCA_002240705.1 Elaphomyces granulatus | reverse complement strand
CCGAAGACTCTTCTATCTGTATTTCAGTAGTAGCAAAATCCCGAAGTCACGCCGACCGCCGAGGCAAGGCATAACACTGAAAGCTCTGAGCAGACTGGGATCTAGAGACTAGCACATAGAGACTGTTGTGTTTCAAAAGGACTAGACGAATTTATACCGCAGTAACAAGGCCTATTCACAGCTGTGGTACTCATCAGGAGGAACCAAGTTACTACCATCTAGGGAAGCTCAGAATATCAATTTAAGGGGTATTATCTAGATCTAAGCTGTAACAACAAGAGGCTCAGGTGCCGCCACTGGGCCTAGAATATGTACATAATATCTAGTCCGCCATAAAGGCCTGAGGGAAACAACTATGATACAAGCGGGACAAGAGGTTATAGAAGCCAAGCAATACTATACAACAAGGCGAAGAAGACCTTAAGTCACGTTCGTACAGAATGGGGGACTAATAAAGACCGCACGGAGCTATTCTCGGGGAAGAAAGGACTACATACATATACTATAACTTTTGCTTTGCTTTTTCGTATTTGGTTCTACCAAAGTTCAAACCTCTCTTTGTTTTTTCTCCTTTCTCTCTAGTCCCCAGACCAGGATGACCAAAGTCAGTATACTATTCTTGATATTGGGACAAGAAGCGAGTTCCTATCATATAAAGAACCAGAAAGACGGAGGTTTTTTACCCGCAAGAAAATTTCCCTCGAGTTGCATATGTAAATAGAAGAGAACGCTGGGTGGGCGTAGAAAGCGCCAAAACAGCGTAGGAACTTAAGAATATCCGAATATATAATAATATATTCTAGAGTCTAGACATTTATATTATGTACAATTCTTCAATTATTAACATTTCATGATTTCATCACTGAATGAATACTTAATGAAAAGGATATCAAACTGGAAAGATGAAGGGGGGGGGGAGCGATTTCTTGATTTAAATAAATAGACTCGTTCGATGACTTTAACACATGACATATATTCACAGGCATATCCATGCAAACAACACAACTTCAAAAGAAGAAAAGTAAATACAAGAAGAAAAAAGAGCAATCATGGAGTAATGCCTTCTCTTCTTAGAAATGCCTGTACAGTTACTCTATCTGGCGTTTTGAGGCAGAGAAATATGCCCTAAAACAGGGGGAAATGTCAAGGGAAAGAACGAAGAAAAGAGATATTACTTGTAGTCATGTCTATCTACGGATTCACCCGGAATGTTGACAAACTCGCCCAAAGAAAATATACAATGTGCGCAAAATAAACGCAGGTTATGGTAAGGTCTATCGTCAAGACATATACGCGTTCGTGCCATTTCCGTCATAGGCAATATTGCTGAGAAAATCTGGTGATTTAAGGTAGTGGTTGCCCTTTCTCTTGTAGCCCTCTAGTTCTTCCTTCTCGTGAAGCGCCTATCCTGCTGCTGCCTTTCAGGCCACAAAACTGGGCGATCAGCCGTTGTAAATCGGATATCGTGTAGGGTTTCGTCATATATCCTTCCATTCCGACCTCGAAGGCACGTCTCAGGGCTTCATCAGTAACATCCGCACTGACAGCAAGGACCGTCGGCGATATCTGGGGGAGTGAAGGAGTCAAGTTGTCATCGTCCTTCTCGTCCTTCTCGTCCTTCTCGGAGCATGGGGGACAAGATTGATGCGGACTTGAACCGTTATTTATGAAATGACTACAGTGCTCATCAACCAATTCAAAGATGCGAGCTGTCGCGTCATAACCATCCATTTCGGGCATCCAAAGATCCATCAGGACAAGGTCTATAGGTTTGAGTTTCTTGTTCTGGCTTCGCCTGTTTAGCAACAGGGGGTTTTCAATGCTGCTGTCATACTCATCCTGCAAGCGCGGTGAATCTGACGCAGAAAGAGGCCGGTGAGATAACAGACTATCTCGCATGATACGGACGGCTTCCTTTCCATCATAGGCTTCGTAAATATCGTGATACCCTAATTTTCGTAGCATATTGACTAGAATCTTTCGATTTATTTTATTGTCCTCCGCAATCAAAAAGGTAAGAGAATATGCTTCTGCAAGTCCCTTGTTGTGGAAATCAGGAAAATGACTTGCAGTGCTTGGAGGAGAGGATGGTTTGTGTGGCGATCTTAATCCACAGCAATTCGTTCCCTTGGAATAGGATTGCCTTGAAAACTTTTCGTCTACTCTGAGAGAAGGCACCTTTGTGCAGTTCTCATTAATGCTCACTCCATGTAAGCTGTCTCTGCGCTTTGTGCCGTCAAAATCGCGCTGCTGCTCGTACTGCCTTGGTGTACTGTACCCATTATAAAGTGTAGCCGGTTTACTCGAGATATCAAGGGGTCTAATGGGTAGTCGTATCTGAAACTCGGTACCCCTCTTGGGCCCAGCTGTTGACGAATAGACACAGATTAAATCGCCGCCCATCTTCCTAGATAGCCCTTTTGCCACCAGTAGTCCGAGACCGAGGCCATCTTTACTTCGCGTTGTGGAATCATCTTCACGGGAGAAAGGCTTGAACAGGTTGGGCAGGAATGCTTCAGGAATTCCGGTACCCGTATCCCTAACATTTATTAAGACGTACTGGCCTTTGCTGCTCAGGGCTGCTGACACAGAAATTTCTCCATTTTCGGTGAACTTCAGGGCATTCATAAAAACACAGGATATTAATTTAACAAGGTCTCGCTCATCAACGAGAAAAGTCTCCGGTACCTCAGGCTTAACTGACCACTCTATAATCTTTGTTGTTGTCTCTTCGTTTGATGATCGTGCAAGAACTGTGATTTTCTCGCCGGAAAACATAGGCTCACTCTTGGAGGATTCAGGTCGACCGCCGACGCGTAGTGATTCATTGATGACCAAACGGAGTAGATCACGAATCTTGGTGGGTTGCAGACCTGAGCGAATCAAACTGCAGCCGTCGATAAGAATCCGTGACGCAAATCTGCGGGCAGCTAGTGAGTGACGTTGGGAGAGGGCACCGACTACCACATCTTCAAGCCGACGTTCTGAAGCGGAACAAACAAGCTTATCAGCCATATGGACAGCAGTAGAATTCTCGGCGCCGCTACAAAACGAGAGATCTCTATGGGGAGATGCTTTACGAGACCGATGCTTGGCTGCTGGACCTAGAGTCCATTCCAGCGAGCTGCTACGCCGTCGTTTGTGAGGGTTGATCGCAATATGGCTTCCTTCGAGGCGTACGGCTCGGCGGCTCTCACATGAGCTTGCTGTTTGTGATACAGGGTTGCCCAGAATCTCATCGTCCATTTCCCTTTTTGGTGTTTCTGGGACTTGCATGTTGAGGTCATATGCATGGACAACATTGTCGGCTGCTTCTATTGCACGTCCAGCGCTATCTAAACTGGGTGAGTACGAGAAGAGATAAAGGGGTTTCTTTTGCTAACCTTGTATTAGCTCGATATTTTCAGTAAAGTCGTGCAGAAACCGATAAGCCCTTTCGGGGTCATTGCTTTGGATGACCTCCTGCGCTGTTACTTGCATCACATCCAACATACCAACCACCCCTTGCATCGGCGTTCGGAGTTCGTGAGACATGCTACGTGCATAGGATTTGAGAGGCGAGTGAAAGAAGATTGTTTGAGAGGGCAGAGTGGCCTGGGGCTTGTTCGAGTGTTTCTGCGTCAAGGATAATGCTTCGGGGGCCACTTTTATCTCTATCGTCGGAGCAACATTTCCTTCTAGGATTCGCTGAAGGACCATGTCTTCAAACGAGTGGAGAATCAATTCCATGTAAGACCACGATAGTGCTTTATTCCGTAATCCTTCGTCCGACCACATCAACCCAAAGTGAGCGACACAATTGTCATCCGAGAACAGCGGAATGGCTAAATAGGCATGGGCTGGAAAGGGCAGTCGGTTCGGGCAGTGGTGTGCAAACGAATTTAAGTTGTTTGGTATCAAACAAACTTTGTCACGCCTCATATCATGGGCACAAGGTGTGCCACACTTAAGATACTGATGGTTCCGATGCATCCCTTCGAGTCCGTGGCCATCACAGTAATAAAAGGCAACTGCTGAAAGACGCGGCTCTGACACACAGATCGATGGTATTGCAAGGGTGTGATTCGTATCATCGTAAATAACTTGCTTCACAGCAAATCCGTACTGGGCATTGCAAATAGATGTTACCCCTTCCATCAGGAGCCTCCAAAAGTTCTCTGCGTCGGCAACTCTTAGACTCTGCTTGAGCGCCATCAATCGGCCAGCTGCATTGTTTTCTGCAACATTGAGATGTTCGGCAACTAATTTGGCAAATCCTGGATCTTCGTCCTGAACTGCAGCTTCTGGTTGAATACCAGATATACATAATGACTTACGCTGGAGAAATGGAAGCTCAGTTCCCGCGAGGGATTTCCCGATGACAGGATCAGACATAGTGCCAGAAATAGTCAATATTGCTAAGAATGAGGGGTACCTAACACTGGGCCATCACCAATCCGTCAAATCGTTGGACTAAATGTGAAGGAGTCAGATCTTTCATTATTCCATCACCTCCGTATTCCCAATAAATCCATTGCATCAGAGCTGTTTATCGCCCTTTTCTTCAATCCGATGACTATGGTGACTTACATAGAACTATATGTACACATTCGGCAGATAGCCCTAGTGGAGGGATAATTAGGTTTCTTCGTAGCCCTAATCTTCTAGACGGGGAAGCACTAGGGGAATCCGATGAGTCGATCTCGAGGTCAATTGAGGATATAATCGAACTCGATCCAAATAGCACCAGGGGTGCTTCGGGTTCAATGCAATACCTCGAAACACCGCAGCGTTACTGAAGTCCACTGGGAAGACTGCTTGAAGCGACAGCTGGTCGATGACCCTTTTGCAGATACGATGACTCTAGCTAGCATCTATGCCTGTATGCCTGCACCTTGCAGACAGACAGATATTTGCTAATACATCCCAAGACAAAGTGAGTGCGCGAACAGGGAGGATCGCGAAAGAAATGGATGTTCGAGGTGTTCAACCGTATCGAGATAAGAGATTAAGTTGAAACCGTGGAGATGATGAGTACCAAGTAATCAAGTCCATGGAAAGCTATATATGATATCGTGAAGCTAACATTGGACTTAAAAAGGTTGATGGAGAAACATATAGTAGTAGCAGTCGGGGACTCGAGGTAAGTTAGGTCCACACTGGGTCGATGGACATTCTAGGCTCGACGAATCGCCCCACTGTTTCGAAAGAAAGTTGATGGCGTAGGGGTAGAAACGTGGCTTAAGTGGCGTAGGAAGAAAGAAACGATATTAATATCATAACAATATGAAGCGGTTTCGACGGGCAATAATTGCCGGATACCGCCTGTAACCCCTCAGGCATCGTCACGAAAAGAATTCCTCCAGAAGGGCGGCAGTTGGTGGGTTGAACCGAATCGGGGCGAACTGCAAGCCTGCAACATCATAATTGAGACCGCAGTTCGAGCAAGATTGGTCCAGAATCCAGATCTGGGGCTCCTAGAGTGGAACTGAAGAGGCCTAGAACAAACTGCGCCCCCACACCCTAGCAAGGTCTTTCCAGCCATCGACCATTCGCTAAAATCATTGCCAAGTCTTGCATTCTATAAGCGATCACTTGCAGAAAGGGACTTGAAAAGATGGAGAAAAGTCACCGGAACAGAGCGAATGAGCCGGAACTCTTGACCGTGAGAATGGATACAAAAGAGTACAGATGGAGGTATGTACCATTGCCTTTCAGAATGTTATGAGTTTCAATTATAACAAAATGGAGGAACAGGATACATCCTTCGAAGTTTTTTCATTATTTGGCCTCAAGGATAGAGGCGAATTTCGAGTATTATTTGTCCATTTATTCGATGTGTCGAATTCATTATTCTGAATCTGCGGCATGAGTTCACCGATATGACTTGTATGATAGACGGTGTAACAGAGATTCGGATCTCTCGACTTTTTCCAGCAGATGTCATATAACTATGTAACTTTAAAGATATAATAGAGTTATTACATAACTCGATAAACTCGGAGTCCCCCAATTGAAGGGTCTCAATTGCAAGCGAGATACGAGAAGTACAGCGTCCCTCCGGGTTGCTAATTAAAGAATGCAGGATCAGGAAGGTGTGATTTCTTTATCGGATTCGATAGGAATGTTAAAACGAACACCATACTCTAAATATCATATACCTGTCATAAATTATTAAACCGGGTTTCTCTATTCCCCGCACCTACAATACGAATAATTCCTGGCTGTGGGATGTTATCGACGATCGTCCGTGGTTCGAAGGTAGTTTAAAATAGGGAAACATGGAAATTACATACATATTATTTATAGATGAATGATTCGGAATATCGGACATAAGCTTCAAGTTTATCAACTGTCATATCATATCATATCATATCATCAGTATCTCATTATGTAGTCTTCTATGCATATCATATATACTATATAATGTATGATATGTAGGAGGTCAGAACCTGAAACACACCAAGAAACCAGACATTGACCTTGGTTGTTGTAGTTTCGTCCAACAGCTCCAAACAGCTCTTCACTCACCTCAGAAACCCATAAGAGGGTGAGACGAATCTTTTCGACCGCGACGCTTCCGACTCGTATCGATCATACGCTATCATAATAATTTCGACCTCAACCACTGAGGCAATCGCTTCACTTATAAATTATGATCAGTATATGTACTGAAGGAAAGATACCCTATAGGGTAGGAGCTGCTGGAGGAGTGAACTGCAATCCATCTTGTAATGGAAGATTAATAATAATTAGTAATAATAGGTTGACAAGATTATTATACTAAAATTAAGCACGTAGGCACCTTGAAATATTTAAATAATTTAAATGGTATGATATGGCTTCTCATTATTGGTTTCACATCAATTAATAGAAATCACGATATGGGAGCAGTTTACGCTGTTCCTCAAAGAATCGCATATAGTATGGCTAAACCAACTATCCGGCATCTATTGCAGTCACACAAGGGTACATTGGAGGGGAACGGCTTCGAACGCGGCTACAGGTCCATGATATAAATACAGGGTTCTCGCAAATTTCGGTGAATAAGCTGAATGCCAGCACCGGTGAGACCGGACTTTTGGATCTATGTGTGTAATCCTAGCGGAGACGTGGACGCCGTACTTATTTTAAAATGGAATATTATAAAAAAACACTACTCCACATCCTCGTCTAGTCTTGCCGCCCCTTCAGTGAACGTTTGGTGACCTTGTCCTTTTCTATAATATAGACGTGTGCACCCCATCCCGAGAGAGCGTCCCTATCGACGGCGTTGAGCAGAGCCTGTGAGATGGTCTCGAAAAGCTCATCGGGGCCCTAAGTGATTGGTTAGTCTCTTAGTCAATTCCAGAAAATCAAGGGTTCTAATCGGTAGCCGCACCAAGTCTGGTTCCCAGAGACCTTCACAGGTGCCGAACAGCTGCTCGCTGGCTGTGCCGCTGACAATAAAATCCTTGGCGTGATCGATACACCCGATACTGTCGAAACCACATACAAAAGGCTTCCCCGTCGTATGATTTATGCCTGCAACCACGGGACTGACGAAATATGGGCCAAAGCGCTTCTCGTAAAGGCTTGAGCTGACAAGGTTGGCCAATGTTTGAGGTGAGATATGCCGCTCCTCTCTTAGTCGGTACAAATTCACCTTGTAACGGAAGAGATCTGAGACCGTAGTAACGTCGGTTGCGAGACCGGTCATGCCGAGATAGGTAGAAGGAGCGTAGTTAAAGACCTTGGGGAAATTGTTGGAGACAGTGAGGGCTTGCATCCCCAGCCGCAGATCGCAAGCGATTGCAACACAGTCTTTACCCACCATAGCCACGCAGGCTCCACCATCTGGAAGATCCGATTAGTACCGTACATAGGTCAGCTAAGGGAAGAAGGAAAGAGGGAGCACACTGATTTCGAAGGGAGAAGCCTGTTGGCGTGGTCAGCGTGAGCATTATGAGTGGATTCGGGTTACTAAAGGGACTTGCTGCTCACCATTGTGGTGGTGGATAAAATATTTCCTTTATACAACACTCGGTAGAAACAAGATAAAGATGGAAATGCGTTTACAACCCGACGGGAACGATTTAAATTTGTAGAGAGCAGGTAAAAAGGCCCTTCTCAAGAGGCTTTCTGGTGCTTGTCCACAGCTTCAGGTTGCAGAGCCGCGCGTGAGCCAGATGAGGTATAGTACTTGTTAGTTTGCCAAGGTTATCTTGTAAAAGAGACAAATACTATGTAGTAACTACTGCCTTGTATGTACATACTTTACACCTCAATATAGCCTGAGGATATGATGATTGATAGGCATCATAATATGTATCTCTACACTTGGAAGTGAGCGCAAGCTTCTTACACATTAAACTGTACTGTGGACATTAAAATATGAAGAAAAAAGTGATGACAGGTGATATAGCTTGAGTTAGGCGGTGAATAGCTTCGATGACGATTTGCCGCTGCCTAGGTACTCGGGATAGTTTATTATTGTTCCTCACGCTGATCACCAGCACTAACACTGTCAATCCAACCCTGGCACCATATTATCCATCGGCCACGATGAACGCCCATGTTGTCGTGATAGACCCAACTGCTCGCAGAGCCGTGGTAAAGACGACCCCTTCGACTCCTCTGATAGACGTTTTACATGAAGCCTGTTCGAAGCTGGGTTTCGATGCCAATCAATATGGGTTGAAGTAAGCTTTGAAGGACCTTTCCCAATCTCCCGATGAACATTCGCCTGTTCTAACTATTGATGACTGGACACCAAGACATCAGAGTAAACAACTTGATCTTTGTCTCTCTTTTCGTCTATCTGGCCTTATTTCCGGAGCGAAGTTAGAACTCATCCAGCGGTCCCGATCCCCGTCCGTTGTTACTTTGGCCTTACAGCTTCCGGAATCAGAAGCACATGGTGTCCCGAATGGGCGCCTTCTAGACAGGTTCCCGAGTACAACCACCTTGTGGCTGGTATTACGAAAGTTTGAAGCTGGTGTTGCTGGTAGCGGACCAAAGAGGAATCTCACCGCGCGAGGAGCGCCAGCAATAAACAATGGAAATTCCGGAGCTGGGAGGTTATATTATCAGACACCTGTTATCCATCTTATGGAGAGGGAATTGTCTTCTTTTACAGATTTGCAGAAATCAATATCACAGCTGGGTGTCAATGGTGGGAATATACTCCTCCGCTTAAGCTTCCGGACAACCCAAGAGCCGTTAGAGGAAGCGATGCAGAAGATCTCCGGCTACTTTGCGCCTTTTGAAGAGGGCGCCGTTGTAGCTGTGGATCCGAATATTCCTGAAGACATCAGCCCGGACACGACTGATCAAGCTGTACCAAATGCCGAATCTGCGCACATTGAGCACCTTCCTCCCGCTTCTAGCGACTCAACAGAGCCAGAATTGCAATCTGAAGAGTCACCTCAACCCCATCCTTCCAACCCTTCAGCGGTCTCATCTGTTTCTTCTCGACCAATTACTATCTTTCGCCCGCCCTTGGGCTCTACTCCCCAATCCGCTCTAAGAACTCATAATGAAGAAGACTATGTTATATCTATTGAACAGGCAAAGTCCTATCAAGAGCAGCTAAATGTTGCATCTCGGCCGACCCGTCTCCCCAGTGACGCTGAAATTGCTGCCAAAGCTGTAGCACAACAGGAAAAACTTGCAAACATCACAGAAGTGGAGGTGAAAATCCGATTTCCGGAGCAAAGCCAAGTTGTAACCAAATTCGGACAGCCGGACACAGGTGCCGCTCTCTACAGCTTCGCAAGAGGCTGCATGAACGAGAAGATCGCTAACGAACCATTCTTACTGATATTCACCGGTGGGCCGGCTCGAACAATTATACCTAACTCTAACCAAACGTTATTGATCAAAGATCTCGGATTAAGAGGGCGGATCCTGATCAACTTTTCATGGGATGACAAAGCCTCGTTAACCGCCCGGCAAAGCAATCTGGACCTGCTGAAGCCAGAGCTGCGTCGTCACGCTCAAGAAATCAAAGTCCCTGAAGTACTTGCTGAAGAGTCCCAAGGCCAAAACAGGATGTCCACCTTAGGTAGACTTGGTGCAGCTCTGAGAGGAGATGATAGCAGAAAAGGCGGCACTATGCCAAAATGGTTCAAGATGCCGGGAAAGAAATGACTTACTATCATAGACTCTGCCTATTGAATTCGCCTACGAGGATGCTCATGAAACGGCCTTGGGTTGGAGGGTTTGTTTGATTCTGATTTATTATTACTGAATCCGGCGGGTAAGCGCGCGGGTTTGATATTGAAGGGTAGTTGGTTACTCTACTCCTTCATTTGGCTCTATCTGGCTTCTCTTAGGCCATGCCACATGATAGATGTGTTGTGAATAACGCTGCACTGTCCCTTAGATGAGACCAATGAATGATTGGAGTATAGATACGTGTTGAAGACATTATTCCACGAGCAAGTATGGTCCTTATGTAGGAATTCAACTCTGCCCAAAGATACAGGATCTTAAAGGTGAAAAAGAAACTGTCATTAGGTAAATGGATGGAATAGACTATGCTTAGCATATTTTGTAACCTTTTTTTAGTCACTCCGATCCACTAGAACGCGCTCCCGGTTATTCTCCTGCAAATAATAATTCCCATGACCACATGTGGAATTATCCCTTCTTGTCGTCAATAGATGGACTTCTGTAACAAGATAGAAAAAAAAAATACAAGTCCTGAGACGAGCAATGCAGAAGTCATCCCTCGTCCTCTCTTCTGATTTTGCTTTGCTGCTACAAAGCATCTTTGCCGTCGGTTCGAATCTAACAACCAAACTTTAGTGAGCCGCGCGTCTGGCTTCAGCAATAACCTTCTGCATCTCGTCGACCTTCCTCTTGGCACGACCCATGGTACCGAGCTGTGTCATGAACGAATTAGCTGTCTTGTTCAATTCTCTCGAGTATGAAGCAATCGCGCCGACTAGACAACAATAGGTGCTATTCAGGTATCGTCTGTTCTGCAATAAAGATCTTGCTCCGACGCTTCTTTCTTGTTCTCAAAGGTCTCTGTTGGAAGAATGCTTTGACATTCATATCACATACCCTCTTCTTCGCCAGCTTCCTTGCCCTCTTATCTTGAGAATTCCTCAGCAGTTCGACGACGCGACGCTCATAAGGGGCGAGACCAGCAACTTCCTTGACGATCTCACGAACAAAAGCCGTGCGGCGAGAGAGATGTCCCTTCGATCGGCTAATGCGGGTCTTGGTTTCGATTGGTGTTGTTTTCTATTATTATTGACCCGAGATCAGCCCTTAATTCTATCCTCATCCATTATAGAGAACATTCCGAACTATTTTTCTCTTCTCGTACTCCGGCCCAACATTTGCGGATGGAACGAATAATATCAAACCCATCAAGAGACTCTGTATTTGCTACAATAGCAATCTCATGGTTTTGGGGATGCATCCAACCCCCTGTCATCGTTTCGAGAAAAGAGTACAAAGGCATCAAAAGGTGGGCAAGAGAATTCACTTACATGGCCCTTGTTCAAGCCAACAGCGATCCCGGTGCGTTCTTTCGCCATCTCAACGGCTGGTGACGAGATGGACGATGTTGTTCCGATGGCTCTGTCTCGTCACGTCCAGATCGATTTCGTCGATGTACAAAGTTCTGGCGCTCGAATTTTGCGGGGAGTTTTGGTTGGCTGTCTCGTGCGTACGCGAATCTAGGGCTTAGGGTTTAGGGCTCGGGGTTTGTTTTAGAGATGACTTTGAACAAGTTGTCAACCCTCAACGCAAGTTAAGAATCGGGCGATGCCCATTCATGCATCATCGCAGTTACGAGCCTCGATAGATATCGACCGTGAAGAGCCTCCACCAGTTCTCTTTATGTGCGAGGAAGTGAACTCTTTCCGATCTCCGTAAAAGCCATCAAGGCTCATGCCCAGACCCTCTTTGCTTCGCTATGCCCCTTCGGGACTGGCCCCAGAGCAGGGCAAAACGATGCGCTAAGCCCACAGTGGAAGGCTAGCACCCCACCAACCGCTGGACCTGCTCCACTTGCGCCAAGACATCGGCTTACTAAGAGCTTACGTTGGCAACACTTTACTTGTTGCCCGAGGTTAGATTTCACGTGCATTTTTCAAGTCCCAGGTACATACATACATGTAAGGCCATTTATCTATCTTTTTCAGCTTCTTTCTCTCTTTCTATACAAGAGACGCTATTCTCTAAGTTCTCTCCATATATTAAAAACAAATACACACAGTCTCAGTCTTCTAGTCGATTTGGGGGCAGGTCGGAGTCTCGGTCAATCCGTGAAGAGGCAAAAAGCCACGGTCGAGCTGGATGGAGCTTTATGATAGCTTGTCCATGTCCAGCTGGACAAAAAAAAACTCTGTCTCAACTGGCCGTGTGAATATATGTACACCGACATTCCAAAGCAGTTTGTCCCCAGCGCCTGTGGCAATAACTAGGTCCTCGAGGACTGGCAGTAATTTTTATTTATGTACCTGTATTAGGTTATTAAAATAACATACCTAGTTATCTAGATAAGATAAGAAAAAAAAAGAAAGAAAGACCAGCAACATCCCCTTCCTTTTTCCCTTTGGATCAACACTCTTCTTTCTCTAGCTCTGCCTCTACCATCAACTCCCGCCGGCCACTTCTCTATCCATCGTCTTCTATAATAACTCTTCTTTCCGGTCATGGCGATCCGGTCAGTTTGGACCCGCACTCGGTTGACCGCGCCGTCTACTTTGCTGCTCTCTCAGTCCCGCAGGTCTCTCTCATCGCAATCACGTCAAAACCTCCGGTTGACGTCTCCGCTAAGCTCCCGTCACTTGAGACAACCTATTCATGGCTCGTTTCGCAGAGCCTATGCAGATGCGGCGCCTGCCCCAAAGCCAAAGAAGAGGTTTCGCGCTTTGCGATGGGCTTCCCGCCTTACACTGCTTACTGGCGTCGGATTGACGGGCTGGCTGGCCTACAGTATCTATACGCTCGGTCATCCCGTGGAGCAGGTTGAGCCCGATCCGGATAAGAAAACTCTGGTGATCCTAGGTATGCTGTATGCTGTAAAAGATGACAATTGCCGCGGAACGGCTGTCCTGACGCAGTCCCTCTTCCAGGAACCGGATGGGGTGCCATTTCCCTGCTCAAAAAATTGGATACGGAGAACTATAATGTCGTCGTCATCTCGCCCCGTAATTTCTTCTTGTTCACCCCCTTGTTGCCCTCTTGTACCACCGGTCTGATCGAGCACCGGTCGGTCATGGAGCCCATTCGTAACATTATCCGCCAGAAGAAAGGTGTGGTGAAGTACTATGAAGCAGAAGCCACCAAGGTTGATTTCGAAAACCGTCTGGTTCACATCAGCGATGATTCCGAGATCAAGGGTGAAGTGTCAAACACCGTGGTTCCGTTCGATATGCTTGTGGTCGGGGTGGGTGCTGAAAATGCCACGTTCGGTAGGTGATAAATTTCATCCATTGATGCTAGCCACACGGAATGAGGACGGTGTGCCTGATTGAAACTCATCAGGAATTCCCGGTGTTAAGGAGCACTCTTGCTTCCTGAAGGAGGTCGGTGATGCCCAGCAGATCCGTAAGCGGATTATGGACTGTGTCGAGACTGCGCTATTCAAAGATCAGACTGAGGATGAGGTCAAGCGACTCCTCCATATGGTCGTTGTCGGGGGTGGTCCAACCGGTGTAGAATTTGCTGGTGAGCTACAGGATTTCTTCGAGGAAGATCTAAAGAAGTGGATTCCTGAAATCAAGGATAACTTCCACGTGACTCTGGTGGAAGCTCTGCCAAATGTAAGCACCCCGATGAGGTCAATCCAAAGTCAAAGCCAATACAGTCAATGATTGACGCGACTCAGGTTCTCCCGATGTTCTCCAAACAATTGATCGACTATACAGAATCGACATTCAAAGAAGAGAAGATCACTGTACGGACAAAAACCATGGTGAAAAAAGTAACTGATAACTCCATCGAGGCGGAGGTGACCAAGCCAGACGGCTCCAAAGAAATCGAGACTATTCCATATGGACTTCTTGTTTGGGCCACGGGTAATGCAGTACGCAGCGTCGTCCGAGATTTGATGAACCAGATCCCTGCGCAAAAGAGCTCGCGTCGTGGGCTGGCCGTCAACGAATATCTGGTGGTAAATGGAACGGAAAATATTTGGGCAGTGGGTGACTGCGCGATCACCAACTATGCTCCAACGGCGCAGGTGGCCAACCAAGAAGGCGCCTTCCTGGCCCGTCTCTTCAACACCATGGCAAAGACCGATGACATTGAAAGAGAGCTGAAAAAGCTGTCCGCCGCTCAAGCAGTAGCCAAGAATGAAGAGGAGCGAAATAAAGTTTTCGACGAGATCAAGGAGCGCCAGAAACAGCTGCGGAGAACGAAACAGATTGGTCCTTTCCAATATTCACACCAGGGAAGTCTGGCCTATATTGGAAAGGAACGTGCTGTTGCAGATATCAGTTGGGTGAGCGGCAATTTTGCCAGCGGCGGAACGATGACGTATCTCTTCTGGCGCAGTGCTTATCTCAGCATGTGCTTCAGCAGTAAGCTTTAGATTTTTTTATTTCTTCTTCATTTTGTAGCCTTGGATACTGACCAAGACGTACAGCTCGCAACCGCTGTCTTGTTGCATTCGACTGGATCAAGACAAAAATCTTCGGCCGCGATGTCTCTCGAGAGTAGATATCATAGTTGGCGGGCGGCGCTGCCTCTTGATCTTCTCCCATGACCAATTTCTAGTTCTTTCCATCGCTAACCAATTCGCAGACTTATATCCGAACCATTAGTCATTTTCTCTCTTACACTTACACTTTACATTTCATCTCCAGTCTGACATGGCTTGTTCCGTTTCCACTCAACCACAACTATCCGACACACCTCACAGTGATGCCGATAGTGCAATACTGAAACCGAGATGGACGAAAAATTAAAAAGAAAAGATCATGAGTCTCCTATAGACTGTATAAATAGATGGATCGGAGTTTGGCTTCTCATTACACTTTGTAATTTCTCTTCTTTGCCCCCATTATAAATATCTTGCTGTCGTTTTTTTGTTTCCTTCTTTTCATGTAATCTAGCGTCTTTGCGTTTGCCAAATTCCACCTCCGTGCAAATATAATTACGAGCGCATGGCTGGAGGAAATCATTATTAGTTGATACTGTTTTCATACATGTTTTAACCACATGGGTCAAAAGAAACTATGAATAAATAAACTTATACGTGTCTACTTATGTGTTGTTAGAGACAGAAGTGAACCTTTATAATTTCCTATATTATATTGTAGATCTCTGGAAATGATGGGAAATATTCTATTTTGTCACCATATGGGCCCTTCATGATGCAGAGATTCGGGACGAATATGAGTATCGGGAAATTTTTCCACAAATCCGAACCTTTGCCGATCAATTGACAGTCTGGTGTCTTCAAAATTATTGGCAGGGAAAGAAAGAAAAGAAAAGGAAAGGAAAAGCCGGCGAGTCATCAATAGCCCTAATCAACGGCAAACGAATATTGAGATCTAGAAGTCTTGTCTATTCGAGGTGGATGACATGCTAGGCCCGGCCTCCATTTCTTTCTGTCTTTTTAATTTTAAGAAATAGACAATAATGCCTTCTTGGCAAGGTCTTTGCAAGCTACGATCTTATTAATGTTGCTGGTTCCGATAAGCACAGCAAAGCAAGTAATTACCGAGATGAAAGGGAGGGAAAAAGGAAAAACCACCGACTTATTAATATTATTATTATATATATGGCTTTTTTAAAAAAAAGATTGAATAAGAAATCATTGATATGTAACTAATCACGAAAGACAACTTATTAGGCATTTCGTTAAGATGTATTAGATAATAGATACTACTACTATATATATATATATTCACAAACAGAATTCCCACAGTGGCTCTGGCTGAATTTATACTTCGCTTGGGTTACCTATATAAAGCGTCAGCTGGCGTGGCGGATCAGTCCTTCGGGAATTGTATGTCCCTCGGATCGGTTAGAAAGCCCTGTTCCATGCTCTTCCTCGTCCACCAGAGATACCACGGTGTTAGCCACTCTACAATCTTGGTGACTAGATAGCTGCTATCCTTCCTGGTATGCCACCCCATTGCCGCCCTTCGGTAGGCATCCTCGATTGTCTTCCTTCGCACCGTCTCGTAGAAAGAGAAAACAGTTTCGAGAGTGGCTGAAAGGCCGAAATGTTTGAGGACGCGGGAGAAGATGATGGCATCCTCAAGGGCGTAACCGATGCTTTCGCCCTTTGGAGGCATCTACAGAAAGACAGGGACATTAGCGGTGGGAGTTCCATCCAATAGTTACACGACTTATCCTTTTGTGCGTTCTTTCTTTTACTTCTGAGAGAACATAGAATGAGAATGACGTTAAAAATGAAAATAAAATGACTTACAGCATGCGCCGCATCTCCTAAGAGTATCACACGCCCAGTATGCCATTTCCCTGGTGGCGGCAGCAAATATACGGGGTACAGAGTCCATTCGCGCACGCTCTGCACCATCTCTTTAATGTGAGGAAGTTCTGCATCCCGGGTCCTCCGTGTCACTTCATTCCGGACGGCTTCCTGGTCTCGTCCTGCCGCTCTCCAACCTTCAAGAGAGTCCTGTTCCTTCGTCTCCATCAAGGCCGCGAGATAGATGCGATGGCGGGAATCGTCAGCAAAGGTGGTAAGGAGGGCGCCAGATCTCGACATCGTGAGGCCCGTGTCTCTGAAGAATGGCCGCTTCTCACCGCTATCAAATACGTCTGCTACATTGGCGTAGCCGTACGCGGCTGCAATGCCCGAGTACGTTGGCTTGCGATCCAGTTCGACTAGTTTCATCCGCGTGCTGGAGTGAATGCCGTCGCATCCAAGCACCAAGTCACCAGTGGCATGTGTGCCATCTTCAAATGTCACGTCGACGGCGCTCGACGACTCTTGCAGCTCGACGACTTTTTTGGAATAGACTATCTCAACATTCTCCAGCTTCTGAATAACAGCTAAAAGTGCCTGCAAAAGATCGGACCTTGCGATGCGCCATCCTCGATAACCTCCGAAACCGTTTCCTTCAGGGCCAGAATAGTCGATGTTCCCGAGGCTCGACCCTGTATGGAGCGAGAAAATCTGGATCGCCCTCACCTCGGACCCTGCTTTTCGCTTCTTCAATTCCTCTAGAACACCTAGGATATCAAGACAGCGGAGTGCTGTTGGAGTAAGATTCACAGCACCCCCAATAGTGCTAGGAACGTCACGCAGCTCGAAAACAGTGATGCGGACGTCAGGCTGCGAGGAGGGTGGGAATGCCTGGGCAATCGCGATGGCCGAGGCTAGACCGCACATACCCCCGCCTATGACGAGAATGCGCGAGATTGCCATGAGGACAGAAGTATTCTGTGGAATACTACTATGTTTAACGTTGCGGTGATCGTCTTCAATAACTGTTTAAAATATAATATCAAAATCAAGAGAAATCAAACAAAGTCAATATCATAGAAAAAATGGGGTAAGATCAAGCAAGTTGTCACAGGATGCATATGGGGGATCTTCTTTTAATATTGCAATGTCTTCACCCGATCCATCTCTGCCCAGTGGTTGCCCGAGTCAGCTTTATATAGATTTGTGATCTAACGTAGAGCCAGTCCTTTCCTATCTCTCTTTTTCGTTTATGAGAAAACTTTCTTCTATCATAGGCGAAAAACGAATGCGAGGGATAGCTTGAAAGACAGCATCCACAAAAAGTAAGGTCGCCCTAATTATAAGTTAGTGGAGAATGTGAGGTTTTTAGTTGGAGTACCTATCCATGTGGCGTTCGTATTCGCATTCCTTCAAGGCCAAGTTGCAGATGGAAAAGTGGTCCCACAGTGGACATCATTTAGAAAATTTAGAGTAGTACCTGAGGAAGCGGATAGGTGCTACGAGTAGACCTTACCTCAGCATTCTCAGACCTCATTTTAGACTTAGACCATCATTATTATTCAGATTTGTGTATCGAGGCGATAATCATATATACAAGCAATCTAGGTCGAGCTTATACCTAATGTCGTTACTAGCTCCCGTTAGTGTGACACTTGACTGTACCTATCATAGTTATGACTCACTATAAGTCAACGAAGGGTATGAATATATGTTGACCTCGATCGCATCACGACATCTCAATTACAATGTTGAATTTGATAATTACTAATTTGTATGAAATGATGGAGAGGAGCCTCTCTTCTAAGATCCATCTAGCCCACGATACAGTACATGTGAAGAAATAAAATGATAACGCCACCCGAATGCGCCAAAGATAATCCTGGTATATTTAAGAGAAGATGAAGACGAAAATGGTGAGACTCAGCTTTCAGAAAAGGCTCCACCCCCTGCTTCTTTCCTTTGTAACCACAGGCTTTTGCGAGCCCCTAGAGACATTGCGTCCCTCTAACTGCCGCAAACTCTCGAGTTTTTGAAGGGCCAGCTCAAGCATTTCCTTCTTCTTGATAATGTCAAGATGTTTCCTGACACGAAGATCCTCGCGAGCAAACTGCTCTACTTCTGCATCAGAAAGATGACGACCCAGCTTCAGATCCAGCTCGCGGGGGAAATTGTAATAAAATTCCGAGAGAAGTTCGACATTGAGAAAGAGCACGGCGGTGGACGTAAGTTTATCTGCAACAACATCAAGGAAGACCTCTGGACAATAGTACTTGTGTTTTTTCGACGAGCATTGCTTGGAGCGGACGGCCAGAAGTCTCATTTGAATGATACTGGTTCGATCGCGGAGGAAAATGCCTTCTCGACCTGTACAACTGTAAGCATGAGAAGAAGAGCTTGAAAATGTGAGCCAAAACTAACCTTTCTGAAGTAAGGCGGCGCTGAATCCTCCCGCGCCGCCACCTCCGTCGCTCTCTAGAGTCAACTCGCCTTTCCTCACTTTATCGACGAACGACATCACATCCTTTAGCTTTCGCTTCCCCACTGTCTCTTCGACTTTCTTGAGAGCGGCCTCGCATGCTTTGGCCTCTTCCTTCAGAACCTTACTCACGTTCTCCCTTCCTTTCATCCATTCGGTATCCTCAACTTCAATTTCGAACTTATATGGCTTGATACAGTTCTCCACCTGGTCGCTGGTACTAAAAAATCGGTCGTTGAGTATTCCGTTACAAGCACCCAGGATAGCATTTTGGGCATATGGGTGAGTGGAGAATGTAGAATTGGCTACGAGTCTTTCAACACGACTCTGAAGAGCGCCGGCCACAACGGTGGTGGCTAATCGGCCAACCCCTAATTTTGTTAGATTGGATGTTGAAGCATCAAGTTTCCGATGCCAGTACAGCGACTCTGGATCCGACTTTGGAAGATCGCTTAGTGGATCTGGCTCGGGTAAGGGGAGCCTCAAATCTTCAATGGGCCTGTTCCAGTACCTTTGCGCAAGGATATCCATAACCCGCTGATCTAGTTCGTCTTTCAGTAATTCTCGGACCTGTGGGCGCCCAAAACTTTCTGCAAACTGCTTGAAAGAGTGCTTGAAGCTATCAAGGCTCTCGGCGAGATAAGACTCTGCACTAAGGGGCCGATCATTATATTGAACTTTAAATTCGTAGGTCGCCTCTTCTAATTCCTGATTTATGGCATCTCTGGTGCCTACAAGGCCAGACGCCATCGTTTGTTCAAGAACGTGCATTAGCTTCTTGCGAAGAGTTGGAATACCGACCAAAACTCCAGATTCAGTACTGAATTCCGTGGGATGGGCCGAAAAATAGGCGTTCTCATTCTTTAGAATCGCACTGGTAATATTGCCACTGCCACGAGAGAAAAGAGTGGTGGAATGCGGAATTCGAGATATAACACCTACGTACCCCAATCGCAGTGGATATTGCTTATCAGAAAGGATATTGGCACCTCTCCCAGCATCCACTAGGTCCATTTTGGTAATGACGCCGATTGTTCTCTCCCCACGGGGGTCGACTCGGCGGCTTGCTCTAAGAGCGGTCGAGTTGGCCAGGTCGATATCTGCTGCTGAAATAGCTAAAATGATATTAGGTGCTTGGATATACTTGTCACAAAGGTCGGATATTTTCTGTTTCAGTTCAGCGGGTTGGTCGCGACTAGCAACCTGTATGTATCCAGGGAGATCGATGAGGGAGAGATCGGGAATGTGAGGTGAATAGACATGAAGTTGAATAGGATCGTCAGTGATACAATCCTTCTCCGAGACAGCGAGATTAAGATCTGTAAGAGTTCGCTGTATTTGTCCAAAGTCGGTGATCTTTCCCAAACCAAGAGCCGGAAACTCGCCATACTCGGTCTGGGCGTTTGGAGTATTGATCAGAGTGAGCTCTATTGGCCGGCGCGTCACCATATTAAGACCCTTCGGCAGAAATTCGTGTCCGACGATGGCTTCCAAAACGGAGCTTTTGCCAGAAGACTGGGACCCGATGACAACAATCGAGGGGAGTGTTAACGTACTGGACTGCCCGATTTGCTGCAGTATACTTCTGATTTCGATCATCTTCCGTGTCAAGACCATCATCTGATCCTCCTCGGCACCATGCATGTTAGATGGTAGACCTTCCTCCTCAGATTGATCGTAGCCGAAAGCCGAACCCGCCGCAGCTCCGGCTGCAGCAATACCAGCATGACTTTCCTTGGGAGAGCCGCCACCACCAGTAGAGCCTTGGTTGCCAGACTCTGATTGCTTGTCAAACCCAAGCATTTCTCGCATCCATTCCGGCACTCCAATCTCATCCTTTGTCTTCTGCCAGCCACGGTTCGTCTGTTCTGCCACATCCTGAAGTCCCTGGTATACAGTTGTCGCAGCGTCACTAGCAGTTTCGCCAACCCGTTTGAACATATCCATGGCATAGTTTCCAGCCTCTGAATGACGAAATCTGTCAGCAAGTCCCTCATATTTCAAAAAGGGTCATCCAGAAGTCCATACGAGTAGCTTGATACTGTAAATAAGCCAAGCCTGCAATCATTGCACCTCCAAACATTGCAGGTAGCCTTGCCAGCTTAATTGCCAGACGCGGCAGCATCCTCGCAAACGAGATACTCCGCACTGCGGGAATATTGTGGATAAAACTGGCACCAGCAGGCCAGGCACGACCTCGAATCGCGGTGCCATCGGCGCGTAAAAGGCCGCCGGTCCTTATACCAATGCTGTGAACGTGCCGCGCCAATAGGCCCCTCCGCAGCAGCGGCGCCAAACGATGGGAGAGAATCCTCCCGCTCATGGCGATCGAATTCTCATGTGTGTCGATAATATGATGGCGTTCATCGCAAGGAATGCAGGCTCAAATGGATCAGTTTGCCTCAGGTAGTAGCGCAGTGGCGGAAGCGGCCAATCACATGAACCGCAATTTCTGCCGCTAAAAGTACATAATACTCTAAAGGCGGTGGCAAGAATGGTGTGACACCTTGCAATTTTTGGCAATGCGTAACATCATATTTTCTGTATACGATCGGCTGATCGCCTATCATAGTATTTTGGATACCGTTGGTTTCATATATTAGATTCTTTGTGACGAGTCTACGACTCACGACTAATCTAGTACTTAGTTATAGTCTGCATTGATTGAATTTGCTTCGAATTCCGAACCGGAAGGATTGATTCCTCGATCGATTATTTTAGAGCATTGGAAGATTTGAGACAGCCTCTTCGAAGTATTGAAAATTCCCTTTGGGAAACCTTTTGGAAGAAGCAAGTTGCCATTTTGCCACGCAAACGATGTGTCGTTTATTGGTATGACTTGGAAATACGAGAAAACCTGTGTGCTACAGGTAACTAAATGTTTGTAACCAGGTCTACAAAGGGAGAAATGAAATTCTCCTTAGTAAGTTAATAACTGAACCAAGCCATTCAATCTTGACCCAATCCTATGATTGTCGTCTAAGACAGGTAAGGAATATGTGGACGCAACTGCTACTGGCGTCTGCAGCGGGTGAAGAGATCCGCTAAATTTCTATATAGGATAATCGACGTCCTGTCAATGGCGATGGCTTTGGTGTCGGCTTCTATCCAGACTCCAAACTTGGCCCAGAGCCCTGCATCTTTACATCGACACTACCAGCATGGAACTGTGAGAACCTGGAACGGCTTGCGAGCAAAACATGTTCGAATTTGATTTTTGCACACGTGCGGGCGACAACTGAAGGCACCCTCGCTGAAAATAATTGCCATCCGTTTCAGCATCATACACTCATGTGGATGCATAATGGCAACATTGGTGGGTGGCGGTACGTCAAACGAGCATTGGCCGACTCGCTCGGGGACCGCTGGTACCTTAGTGTCAAGGGTGGCACAGACAGCGAATGGGCATTTGCGCTCTTTCTTGACCTCATGGAGAAGGAAGGCGCGGACCCCAGCTCCTATCCGGGACCCGAAGGGTTTGGGCAGGCATTTCTCCGTCAGGTGATGATGAAAACGATTGCCAAAATCAATGAATTCGTGCGACAAATCCCGAAGAAACACAATGTCACTGATGTTGAAACACGCAGCTTGCTCAATTTCGCTGTCACCGATGGCCACACAGTGATCTGCACCCGGTATGTGAGTAGCAAGACCGACGAGCCCGCAAGTTTATACTTCTCATCTGGCACTAAGTGGAGGGAGGGTAAGACGAAGGGGCACTTCAAGATGGAGCGTCATGATAAAGGAGCTGAGATTGTCTTGGTGGCGAGTGAGCCGATCACATTTGAGAGACGTAAGGACCAAGCATTAAACGCTATTTTGGTGAAGCGTCTAACTTCATCTCTCTAGATAATTGGGTAACTGTTCCCACAAATTCGATACTGACGATACATAGACAAACTGTACTACTACATCCCATTCAGGATGAGTTCTATGACGACGACCCAAACCATGGCCGTTCTTCCTGCTATGCCGAGTCAAAGGGCTTGGTCAGTACGGCACCCGCGCCGGTCGCTGTGCCGCAAAACACAAATGCTCGTTAGCGCGATATTTACTATAGTTGACCACAGACACTAAAAGGATACCGCAATCATTCCTCATTAACGGGTGGCTCTAGCAATGTACAATGGCCTGATAGCTGTGAGATTAGAGCGATAGTGAAGAGCAGGTAGAGATGTTTCATTCTCCTGTATGACCATGGAGTTGAAAGGAAGCGGGATATAGTCTAGAAAGGAAACAGTATATGTATAGTCTAGACAAGGGTGTTGGCGTTTGTGGAATTAGTCTTGTTCGAATGTTTCTGTGATGGTTGTCCATATGGTGATACGCTAGGGGTCGCAGAGTTAGAAGCTCCATTACGGGAACCTTTTTTTCTGAGTGGTGAAGGGAGGGGAACTTACCTTCACATATAATCCAAGAAACTACAATATTAATACTGCCGATATTTTGCGGATGGAGTGCCGCAGAGAGCAGACCGCATGATATGATTTGTTTTCTCAGCTTGAAGGCATTCTCTACCCATCATCGCCAGTGATGTTGGCGTGCTTGAAGTATTTCATACCCACCCATGCAACAACGACCCATACCCAAGCCATGACGGCAGTCAGAACCATCAAAGCTGGATAATACCCTACAATAGGAAGCGTAGGGTCATCTTCCAACTCTGGGGGTGCATATGGGGTCTCCCCAACATCCCAAGCCCAGCTCCAGACCTCGAAGCAACTTCCCATCCCGATAACAAACACGAGCCAGGTGACGATCAGTATGATCCATCCCCACCACTCGGTCTCGGAGTAGTCCCAGCTCTCTTGACTGTTGATTTCCACGGGATGTGTCGCGAGGGGTGATTTGGCGCGATGGGTAGTTCTAACTTGTCTGGGCAGGGAATCTGGTTGAAGGGGGAAATAAGAATCTGAACTTGAGGATGGTGTCGGGATGTGGACTCCGGTAGCGGCGCTGCTGCCACCGGAGGAATTGCGAAGTGCAATATTGTTCAAGCGTGGTAGGACGACCCCATCCTCGTCATCGGTGGTCGTCTCGTAGTTTGGACTCGTGGGGTCAAGGTCCGGCTCGCGATGAGATGAGGATATATTTGCAGGCGGCAGTGGTTGTGTTATTAAAGGGAGATATACTGACGATGTGGAATCGATGCTGGATCGAGGAGTGCTGAGATCGCTATCCGGGGACGTGGGACTGACTGGAGACCGCTCTGATGTGTTATTGTTATCATCTGCAATATACCCGTGGGACTCGCCGTCCGATAAATTCTGGCTTCTTGCCGACGGCCCCTTTTTCTCCTTCGACTCAAATCGGGTTCCCAGCAATGCGGCCTTTCTTAATGACCCTCTCCTCCTCCGCATCTTTCTAACAGTGGCCATGGCTCTTCCTCCTCGCTGGTTCGAGGAGAATTCGGCATTGTATTTACCGGCCTGGAACCCAACGGCCACTTCGGTCATCTGGCTCATGCGGAGAAAGGACAGCTTTGACAGCAGAGTGCCCGATAGACTTCGTTTATGGCCACTGCTTGCACTATCTGATCGGGATCTGCCAGAAGTTCGTGCGCCGTTCGGTCCTGTATGGCCGTCTCCATCCTCCATTTGGTTCTGCAGAGACGAGACTAGATGTTTGAATAGCCAAAGAGAGAGTTACACGGCCGCTATCCCACGAGAAGTCGAACCCCGTAATATCGTAGCCTTGGATAGGAACGGAGATGCAATTTGTTCGTTTGACTGATGGAAATAAGCACTTGAAGTACCGAGGTTGAAGTGTTTACCTACGGTTTTAACGGCAGAATTAATTTTAGAGGGCTCCTACTCTACCGCCAACTCCTAATGATTTTAAACTTGCACGATTTCCGACCGCCCCGGCAAAAAGTCTCAGCTTCGGATTTTTTTTTTTTTTATATCTAAATGTTAGGAGCTATTTGCGACAGAGGCGACAAAGGTTGTTTGTCATTACCCAAGAGCAATCTCGAAATCTTGCCCGGGGAGAGAAGATGCGCGTCTCTTGCCTTGATGCCAATGCGCTGTCCAACTCCATAACGCCATTGTGCCATTCTTCAGATCCTCCATGGCATCCGCGCCCATGCTGGAGGACAGGTTCCTGTTGAGGGCAGCGATCTCGCTTGCTACCAAAGGCTAGGTCCTCGCCAAAAGCACATGCTCTGGCTCTTCCTCTCGAGCTTCACGTGCATCCGCGTCCTAGCCATGGCCAGATGTGGCGCTGTAATTACTGCGATGGCTCCGAAATTGCTCATTTCAGATGATACAGCCTCTCTCTTGAGAGTAACCGGCCATCAACCCTGGTGGGGAATCGCTGCCTTAAGATATATTAAACTAGGGGGTGGCCCATGGACAATTCCATGAGGAGGACATTG
>NPHW01004645.1:0-27304 GCA_002240705.1 Elaphomyces granulatus | reverse complement strand
ACAACCTTACCGTGAAATTCGAACGCTTATTTTAGTAAGTTTCGCTTTGTAATTAGGAGTTTACCTCAGTTTCCTCGAACTCAACTACCCATGCTAGAGTACCAATTTAGCTCCGTTACATAAATTACGGTATTATTACGTGATGACTAAGCCGATCCGAATGAGACGGAGTACAATCTATTGTACGGTCCGACACCATCGTGGCCCCCAAAGGGGTGCCGATATCAGAGTAAAGGATGGAATACGTATTGTCAAATGAGAAACACGTACATGGAGTTCCTTCAGATTGTATAACGGGTTCTTTCTTCCTCCTCATGTTTCCTGTTGTAATTATGCTGCTGTCGCCGACGACGACGACGACGTTAGACTCCGACTCCGACTCCGAGTAGGGCTCGGATTCGAAGGCGAATTTTTTTGAAAAATATTTTTCCTAATTCATTTATTACTTAATGCTTGAATGTACATATGTACATACCATGATATATATACTGTCCGACCAAATATTTATTGCCGGTGGTTTCTTATAAACCAAGTTAACAACCAATGCCAATATTATGGTTCCAACATATCACTTGGAAATGTAAAATTTGAGCCCCAGAATAAGACTCAATCTCTAAGGCAATACTAGAGTCAAATAGTCAAAATCGTCACACATAGCCCACTTAAGCCGATTCATTCATAAATTATGAATGAAGCAGTTTATGGGCGATCCAGATTCATTGAATTGGATATTATGTTAGCTTCAATTTATTCGTTGTTTAAGGGGTCGATTTAACGTTCAAATGCTTCAAATTCCAGCCCTAGTCGCCGTAGCATTTCGAATGTGAAAGTCATACGTACGTACAATGAGTCGAAAGAAAGGCATTTTGGTATATCCCTTAGTATTTGAATATTCTCGGGATACGTCTAAAATACCCTTCGAATTCGACTGGTCGGATCGTCAGGCATTTCTCGATCGATTTTGAGGCAAGCCCCCGGCGTTGACCGGAATTTCCAAAAAAAAAAGGTCCGGAGACCGAAGTCCACGGTTAGGTATGCTAAGGTAAGAATAGATATAATTTTCCTCTACTTGGCGTCGAATCGTCCAAGGTGCTACATGTACAGTTCTCCTTGGACTTTCATTCCTTGAAAACTTTCACAACAGAAGTATTGTCAGGTATTCTCTTATATAATTCATTTTATTAGTCAAATCTTTTCTTCTTTTCTCTGAGAGATTAAATATCCATGAAGCATACGTCTTGGAATCAAGGTATTAGTAGTAAATACCCAGCAGCAGGCTATTCACAACAATTGAAATGAGATCGATGCCAGCATTTGGCTTCGGCCTCATCGGATTCGCTGATTATAATAACTATACATGTACTGCATCAATCGATACACAGACTAAACAGTATACTTCAACGCCTAGAAAAAGGATATGTATGTAGTAACGTTGTGAAGAAATGCTTGAAATGTTAAATATCCAACCAACCACAGTTCATTGATAATGGTTGCCATTATTCATTACTGTAGGGAGTACTAAGCTAGTCTTATCATAGGTGGATTAATAATAAGTGGATATCTTCCGTAGGTACTCTCTCTTCTTATATATGGTTTCATTTTTAATCTGCTTATTACTACCGACGTATGTATGTATCACATTATTGCCTGCACTTGGGATCTACATAATAATATATTAATAAAATCCCAGCTCATAACAAGCCTCTACTCCATTCTGAGCTCTTCAGGGGTTGACAGATATAAGAAGTATGATAGTCCCGTAAAAGCACAGGGTAGAAATTGCATCTGCACCTTGTGCAGTTAAAGGGGTGTTGTTAGCAGCTAGCCATAGATAGTCTCATGTTGGTGCCTGATTCAGTAGTTATCTTGCAATTGAGAAAAGGGGGATGCGTACATGCATCATCCCGTCTGAACTCAATGCTGTGTTCCGCTTATTCTTCGCAGGCTGAAGGAATATCAGTGTCGTTTCTCGGATCGAATTTCAAAGTCCAAGCTGCAGGGATTCAGAGCATGCACGCGTCCTATGAGGCGGAGTTGTTGGATTGGCTAGGGGGTGAATGGGGTTCTTGCCGTGTTGTTGACATGTTGTTTCCTTCCCCCAACCTGGTTGATTTGATGCATCAATCGAAAAACAGAGGATACAGAGTAGCGACAGAACAACCAACTGTTTATGTATTGTCTTCCATGCAGCATCGTTGTTATTTTCTCGAGCCTCGTTCCACACGTGCGTGGCTGGGAAGTTATTATTAGACCAACCAATTGCGGAGAATACATAATTTAGTGGAGTATGTACCTACCTAATGAACAGTAGTAGTGGATACTAGCTATTTGTAGTAAGCGGCTAATGGGACTTGAACCAGCCACAATAACTACCTAATGCTTCGATATACTTTCCCAGCCCCCATAAGAATATCCCCCCGCCCCGAATCTCACCAAGGTATGTAATAATCCGTACAGCAACTCACCATCTTTTCTACCTAATGTTGTTCCTTTATCTTTTCTTCGTTTTTATTCCTTCTCCATGAGTTTTTTTTTCGTTCTTTCCCCTCCTTTCTCTCACCTATAGACTGCAGCATGTATGACTAACTGAAATTACTATTTTCATGACCCGATTCCTCGTTTGGGAGAGCATGAGTTCTTTCTGAAGCTTCTCTGAATGTTCTTGTCAGGCGACAAGGCTGATTGGCGTCTTTTGTCTATCAAAAGCGCCCTCGACGTCTTCCAAGAACCACCATAATGGCGAAGGTGCTCAAGATGCCATCCCACGGGCATACAGCTGGCATCTATGCGGACATGTCCGTGGACGGTCCCCAGATTGGCACACTAGTGGCCGTCTTCGATCGGGCCAAAAACCTCCCAAATAGGAAGACACTGGGAAAGCAGAATCCATATTGTGCTGCACGTCTCGGCAAGGAAGCTAAGAAGACGGGGACGGATATGAGAGGGGGCCAGACGCCTAAATGGTATGTGCGAAGAACCAGATATCTCCAGCTAGCCATTGTCAACTCAAAAGCGCCAATGTTAACTCCTGCTACAGGGACCAGGAGCTCCGCTTCACGGTTCATGAGTCTCTCGATTATTACCAGCTGAAGGTTTCTATCTTCAATGATGATAAGAAGACAGACTTGATAGGGGAAACTTGGATCGATCTCAAGAGCTTGGTTATCCCCGGTGGTGGCCAAAGTGACCAGTGGCATGGGCTACAATTTAAGGGGAAATATGCTGGGGAGATTCGTATCGAAATGACTTACTACGACAGCCGGCCGGAGGACGAAGCAATCATCGGGAAAAGGAAAGAGGCTGCGGAGAAGATACAGGCCAAATCAAATCATTCTGCCGCGGGTAGTTCATCGCTATCTGGTCCGCGACAACCAAAACAGGTTAAAAGACGTCCTCTTCCTGAAGATCCTACTGGCTCATCGTCTTCTCGCCCTGCTCCTCCGGAACATATCTCACCAGTGCACGAAGCCGTTCCATCGACTCAGAGCAGATCCGTCGGCTCGGAGCATGTAGTGTCTTCGCCAACTCATGCAGCACCACCAGATTCCTCATATCATCCTTCCTTGCATGTTTCGTCTCCACCCCGTTCGTCGAGGGGCCATGAACCACTAGACGATCTCCAGAGGGAAAGCGCCCCAGTTAATGCCCGATATCCCCAGGATTTGCAGATTATCCCCAGAGAGTCAACTCATGCAGCACCACCAGATTCCTCATATCATCCTTCCTTGCATGTTTCGTCTCCGTCGAGGGGCCATGAGCCACTAGACGACCTCCAGAGGGAAAGCGCCCCAGATAACGCCCGATATCCTCAGGATTTGCAGATTATCCCGAGAAACCAATCAACAGAGTTGCACGACTCTCATTTTTCACAAAAGCGTCCCCATCCCGACTGCGATGGCTTCCATCAGGGAGAACAAGGGCCAAAGCAGCATACAAAGCAAGACCCATATGATTACTCTTTGGAAACAGTCGACTCTTTTCAGCAGCGGAATGTATATGACGCCAACCCCCGACCCAATGGCTACCAAACTGTTGCACCAGAGAGCAGCCGTTACCATATTGAACCGGCATCCTATGGACAGATACCTAGTAATTTATCTCATTCTCCTACGCCATCCAATACATATTGCCTATCCTCCGCGGAAGTTCCCTCGCCTTCTCCCCTACGTATTGTTGCTGCCCCAGTTGTTCATCGCCACGGTAACCCGTCTCCGATGAACCCGGAGGGTTTCCGAGAGAGCGATCTTCATCGCTCTGTGGCCGGGGATGATGATCGCCCGTCCTATGCCTCTATGCAGCCAAGTGTGGAAGATGAACAGGATGAAGCGTTGCCTCCACCACCACCCGTACATCGATCCGTTTATAATCATGCAAATCATGACGCTGGAACTTTGTCTTACCAGCCATACTCGGTCGATCATGCTCCATCTGTTCCAGCTCGTGAAGAATATAGTGCTATTTCAGTTGCGAGTCCTCTAGATTTGGCTCTGGCTCCTTCCGGGAATCCTGCGTCACCTGTATTAATGACAACAAACGGCCAATCAAGACAAAGCCATCCCCATGACCTTCAGCCAAACATGAATCTTTCGGCCATGCCGCTTAGTCTCGTTGCGGGGTATAATGCGTCAGTGACTGTTGCAGAACCAGAACTCCCCATATATGAAGCCCATACTGGTAAAATGCTTAGCACTATCCCTACTACGCACATGATCGTACCCTATGGCCGCGATTCACTGTATTACCAGACACCACCATTGAACTCACTCTATTCGACGCCTACTATCGAGGATAGAAGTTTAGATACCCGGTCTTCGATCGGAACACGTGAACGAAGATCGGCAAGCCCAGAAGATGCCCGGGCAATTCGCAGGAAGTCGATCAGTCCAAGTCCTTCGCTGCATAATTCGTCTAACACGCCCTTTTCTCCAGATTCATACGATGCCTTGAATCCGGCTGCTCGGCGATCATTTGCCATGAGGGATTCTCTGTCGCGGCCCGAGCGGACAGTGGAGACCTCCAGACCAGTGGAGCCTCCGACTCAAGATGATGTTGGCCCCATCATCACCGAGGATGGGCGTATTGTCGATCCGTCTGATCACCTTCCTACTGACACATGGGCCCCCGAGCCCGAAAAAAAAACTAAGAAACCTGAGGTTATAATTCGCTTTAAGCACGCACCGCAATCGGCCCCGAATAATTCTCGATTATCGCCACGTGATCGGCATCTTTTGCCTCGTGGTTCAGATGCTGGCTCTTCGTCTCCGGTCAGTCGATCTGGCAGGAACAACCCTCGGAAGAGCGATAGCCGCTCTCCGCCCTATGGGCGAGACTCGAGTTTCTCTATTCAAACCTCACCTCCCGCCAATACCGTTTCCCTTGAACATGAAATCCATAATGGATCCTCTCAACAGAGAAATTATGCCCTCCCACGGTCATATGATTCGTCTCAGGTTCGCCGGAGATCTGCATCACCCACTCCACCTCCGTATCAGACCTCAAGTCTGTATGCCCCTAGTAACACCGGCCCGCCGATTCCCCCAAAGGTGCCTGTTGCGTCGCCTCCGAACCAGAGTTACCCGTCCGCTGGAATAGATGCTCTCAGCCAGGAGATGCAGTCGATTGACATTGGATCGGTTGGTAGTGGATCCGGCAGGCTTACAAAGAGATATTCTCCCAGGGCTTCAGTCTTAACATCCGGCTACATGAGATAAAGACCCACAGGATGTGGTATGCAACAGTTTGGATGCCGGTATTATCATCCAATTCCCATGACGCATTCACGAGCACCTCTGTGAGGAAAGTGCAGGTCAGTATTGGTTTAGAAGTCAAATGCTGGACTAATGATGATTATGACATTCCATATTGCTTTTCAAGGTCATTGTTGGTGGCGTTCGGATCCTTTCTGGTTTTTCATCTTGGGACATGGTACATACACAATACCTTCCAACCTTGTACGGCAATATTTAAGGCTTTCTTTGTATATCAAAGTGTTATCAAAATCATTTACATTTTCTTTTCTTGGCACTCCTGTCGACTTTCTCTCCCTTTTCCCTCTTCGCTTCTTACCCGGGCACCACTTACCCTCGCCCAGACAAAAGCTAAATCCCCACAAGCTTAGTTGGCATCAGCTCATTTTCCGCCCTCCAGGGAACATACAGCTGTGTGCATCTGTGAGTGACACAAAGTGTTCTAGCTCGGTCCAAACTCATCCCTACCAACCATCTTGCCTAGCGAGGAAATGCGGCATGGGAAAGAGATACAGGTATAATAAATCTCGTGAGAACATCGGGAGATAAATTCGAACACAGGAATCGAAAATGTCTATGTATGATTATTGGTGTGCACTTGCTAAAATATTGTCATTGAAAAAGGTAGCTAAAATACAATACCAGCATACATTTCACACGCCAAGAATTGAAAACAGGGAATTAAAATGAAAGGAGTGAGAGCCAATCTGTCGTCAAATATGGCCAACGCGTAAGAACCCTACCTAAGACGACGTTGGATTGGGAAAAATAAAGGGACCTTTTCACAGAGGAGAATGCTCTTCATTGTTACTACTTGTTTCGACATCATGCTGTGTGGCAACCGTTTTTTGGTCATTTTGAAAGCGGCAACTCGGCAATTACACACAGGCGTGTATGTAAACCAAATGGTGGCGAATATCCAGCACTCATTAAGGCCCCTTTCTCACAACCATATAAAAATCTCTAGATGTGTTTGTATACCTATAGCTCATTGCTTTCAAAACAAAGTTACGGTAAAATAGATGGAAAAATCATACGTGAAGCTTACCTCGGCATCCGACGCCGAGGGCCTGAGGATCGAGGTATTTTTTTGCACCAAATTTCCAGCATTTGTGTAAATCTGCGCGTTCCAGGCAAGACCTCTGTCACGACTCACAGAGGTGGTTGGCCTGTTCGACTGTGTCCATATCCAGAAGGGATGCGTATCGCGCCTTCGGTTGTCTTACCCTCATTCTGTTTTTTCGACGATTTCCGCTGAGCTAATCCCTTTGAGCTCGATCCTCCTTGCGTATGCCTTTTGCGAGTACCGCATACGTTCGGCGTTGTATTTCTGCTTTTGAGCGGCTACTCTGGCCCATGCTGCGTTCTCCGTGTGCCATTCTTTCGATTCGGGGTCGTTGTCGCCACTTGGTGGCCATGGGCGTCTAGCAGCCGCATCTTTCTTGCTGCTGGCAGGCAGTGTTCACTGCCGCCAACTGTTTCCTTGGCCAAGCGCATTTGTAAATCGTTTGGCATGTCCACCGCTCGTATGACCACTTCGCGGGCCTCGCCGGCATGATCTCGTGGTTGCCTTGCTGCAGCTGCGACTGAAGCCCACGCTTTCTTAGAGGCTTCCTAGTGATCTCGAGGATTGGCGCAGTAACACCCTACAAAATCCTGAAGATGGTAACAAACCCAAAGAACTGCAAATCACCAAGGTGAGAATGCTAAAACGTATCACAGGCAAATTACAATCTTACCACGTGCGAGGGTTCTCATTTGGTCCTTCCGACTCCTTCGCGCACCTGCAAAACTACGTGGGCAGAATCGCTTTGCCCTCACATCCGCACAGATGAATTATACTTGCAGACCCTTCGGAGTGCATTCGAGTATGCAATATTCTATCAAGTTAACATTAGGGTGTGGCGGCTCTGGACGAGTCAGGGTGATTGGCGGGCGGGTGATTACTCAGCTTCTCTGTTCCAAAGAGGCATAGCGCGTCCGTACTCCCCATACTACATCAGCTTGCTGAGATAAGCCTGTTTCGATAATGTGAGCAAATCAAAAACATCATGAAGGTAGATACAGCAATAAGTCTGCTAGATGATGCAATTGGGAGTGCCATATCAGTGATATATGATGGAAACTTTTACGCAAAGGATGCACAAGTGGCTTCCATTCGCAGACTCATATACAACAGCAATGATGTCATCCATGTTGCAGGCCAGCGGACTTTGGAAAAGGCCAGGCTGTTTCCATTCTCCAGAAGAATACTACATGAGTCTACATCCATTATTTCCCTTCCTTCGAACGATATTGCAAAAGAACAATCTCGGAAAATTGACCAAATTGGTGGACGTGTCTTGCTCTTTAATGCCGACATTAAGGACGGGGATAAAGAAATCGAGCTTGTAAAGAACGGCCAGGCCGTTACATAGTCCGCTGGTGCAACAAGGATGACATCATTGTTGTTGTATATGAGTCTGCGAATGGAAGCCACTCGTGCATCCTTTGCGTAAAAGTTTCCATCATATATCACTGATATGGCACTCCCAATTGCATCATCTAGCAGACTTATTACTGTATCTACCTTCATATTTTTGATTTGCTCTTGGGCAATAGCTACCCGTTGCATTATCGAAAGTTGTTCCATAGTGGTATATCGTGTAGTAATAACAAACGGAGGAAAATGGCAACTTAGTAGAGGGTTGGAGATTGGCACAGCATGTAGTAATAACCATTGAGTGGGTTTGAATAGGAGTGCATCAAGCTCTAAAATATTTGGTGGGATTTAACCATCTATTTATGCCTTTCGTTTATAACTAACTATACTAGCATACATCATGAGAGCATGAGGGACGGAAAAGGAAATGCTACATAGTACGTATTCATAGAGATTCTTTGTATTAAGAAGTTCCCGCCTTATAGAATGCGGTCTTTGTTTAATTCCACATGAGGCTTCGGGTTTCCGTCGTGTGTGTTCAGCGGCGAGAATCAGCCTTATCTCAGGTCCTCAGGAACTCAGACTGTTGCTTCAGACGGCCGTGATTCGATGGCCTTGCTGCACTTTGGCGAACCTCCGATTTCATCAACCATCCACGCTTAAAATGGTACACTGTTGATATGCTCCAACCTCGTACTATTTTACTAGTATGTCTGCAAGGTGTTTGGCGCGTGAGAGCGGTGGGGTAGGATTTGAACATTGTCTTAGTTAGAATTATAAGGGGATTGTATATGAACATCTGAACATCATGGCAATATATTATTGCGACAACATATCTAGCTAAATAGATTGTTTACAGAGGACGCAGTCTGGGTGCCTTAAACTGCCTCTTTTTTAGAGTTATCGGTCTATCGAAGTTTTTTCGACTTTGTTTTCTCAGAGAATATACTACTGTATGCACGCATTGAACATTCCAGTTCTTTCATATAGACGGGAGTCTCTTGCTGAAGACACTTTAAAAGAAAATGTGGCCTGCTCAAGGAGCTATGTATATCCAGCAACATCCACATCTCATTAACAGGTTGTAAATAATTGGCTGCCTCTTGATCGAATCCAAGTCAGATGAGGCGTCGAGGCGAGTATCATCCTAGCGGTGGTCACGTCCATATGAAAGTTCGACCAACAAGGTCTCCAGTGAAGGAGGAAATAAGTATGTGCCGTGAATCAATTGACATTGTTCCCTTTGTGTCCGATTACTACCTGTTGTGCCGCCGTCCCTCCCTGCGCCTGAGCTGCCTGAGCCTCACCGGCTTCTATCACGCATGGGCGCCAATTCGCGATTGATCTCCTCCTTCTCCGGCGGAATCTTATGCGACTGCTCTGTCGTGGGCCAGAATCCAGGGACGGAGAAACGTTCATCGAGATTCGTGCCCAAGTAGTACATCCAGCAGATGGGGAAGAGAATGTATAATCCGAACTGAGTGGGGATGAATGGAGCTAGAAATTGTTTTCTTAAATACAAATGACAAATAAATAAATTTCCGGGATGTTCGCAAACACCTTAGAAACCTCAAGTTACCACCTTGTAGTTTGCGCAGGATGAAGGACATTATAACGGATGACGAGTCGAGTCAATCAGAGTATGATATTTTTCGACCACACTACCGTCGAGTCTGTTCTCTCTCCTCAAGAGCTAGAGAGTGCCTAGGAGCTAGGGAAATGCGTGCTTAAGGAGTTGCCGTGCCTCAAAATCACGAAACCTCTTAAAAGTCTTGACCTATAGGGAAACGGTGAGAGAGGTGGAAGCCAAGGTAGGGACCTGAAGAATAGGGTGCTGACCCTACATTTAGCTTTAATTTTTCAAGACTCCAAAGGATGCCTTGTTCACGAAGAGTCAACCCCTTATTTAGATCAATACTTGGCTGAGTGTATCTACAGTGGACCACCACACTGTTGAGACTAAAACGGCTGATATTAGGCGAAGTCTGGAGGACATGCCAGAGGACACAAAGAACCCAAGTCTAGAACCGCTCCAGAGGGAAGCATCTGAGATTCTAAGAGGGAAGGATGTAATGCAAGAACACATGGCCCGGGAGGCAAACGCAAGAAGAGCGCAAGCTGCAGACACAGACGCAACGCAAGCCAGGAGCACATGAATGCCCTATGGAGAACGCCAACTCTTCTCCCCAAATTGGCAGACCAGGAGCGGAAAGGAAATGCAACATGCCAGTGGTATGCCCCCTGGATATGTAAGATAGTGGCCCTCCACAACAGCCACTGAGAACAGAAGTGATTGGCCTCAACACATGCATATAGCTGGCATCTGCACTCCAGGTTCCTAATATTCTCCCCTGAGGCTGAACAATCAATTTCGATGACCTGTTATAGGCTCTAGAAGCTCTATGGAGGATTCGGGCTGCGCCCTCACTACTTTATTGGTTAGAGTAGTACGCGCATGACTGAAGTGCACTCAGCTATGACTGAAGCTATGCATTAGTATGTATAGACCCATATGTACCTACTTGTCATATGCATCAAAGTTGTCCACGAATGGAGATATGCTCGAGCTATACAGAGAGCATGTATGTATGTATGCAGTCTTTTTCATTGGATTTTCCTTGTATGCTCTAGAGAATGTTAGTTATCTACTTCATCCTAGATTATAACATTAGAATCCGATATCCAATGTAACCACCAATGAAGTAACGGTCCACTCCGGAGGAAATGAAAGTTTTATATAGTCCAGGATGAAATACGTAGTAATTCATTCCTTCCGGAGTGGACTGCAGTTGACACTTCATTGGTTACATTGGACATCGGATTCTCTAGAGCATCCTATCATAGGCCTAAATATGTACAAGGAGAATCCGATGTCGAAGAGACAATCTAGGGCATACGATACATGTTCTCTGATATACATAACACAGCCTGCCATTCGTTGACAATACTACCTAGTATGATGACAAGCACATAGGGGTCGAATTGAATTTCAATACTAGTTATGCAGCCAGGCCGCAGCAGAGTACGGGTGATGTTATGATGAACTGCCGCGTATCAACAAATGAGGACACGGCCTGAATCCTCCATTTGACTTCTACATTAGCCATTATGTAGTATAACACGAAATTGCTTTAGCCTACAGAAAAGAATAACTACCTAATTGCTATGTAGCCGTATTCTCTTTCATTGATATCATGTCACAATATATTTTTGGCTTAATGAGGCGCAAAATTTTCACGGCATAATCAAAAGGCAGTACCATTAGGACTGTGGCAGATGACAATATATTAATGTTAAACTCCCTTCAATGTTACCTTCAATTAAAACCTACATAATCTCTATATCTACAATAACTGCCCGGCAGCCCTCCATTGTCACCTAGGCCCAGCCATTCTGTTTGATATAGACTTTATATTGCTACATTTCATACTTCAGATTCTATCCACGGCCTAGTATGTACTATGTCCTTTATCAGGTATCATCTTTGAGTATTCCATATTCACCCCGCGAATTCATTTGGTGCTGCAGAGGACTCGGTGGCTTGAACAGTTTCTTGACTAATTTTTATTAGGGATGCGGATATCAACGAGATTGGTTAGGTCGTATTGGTGACGGTGTGATTATTAGCATAGACTGAACATATTTTATAATCTTCTCCTCCCCTCAGCGTCAAACTCAGCTTCCCCGGCTTTAAATCAAACACCGATGGTGAATTTATTGCTTGCGTGAGCTGAGGAAACTGCTGTACTATTCTTGTTTAGAATAGTATTAGGAGTCGATTCGATACATCTCGGGCCAATGTAGAGAAATCGCATCGAATTTGGTAGCAACTGCTTACGAGACGGAAGAGAAAAAGGACTCAGCTATCATAAGAGAGAACTCTATTCAGATTTCACATGGCTCATGGCGCATCAGTGACCTAACCCTACGCTAGGCCGGATCAGACAGGTCAGCTCACCACTACTCTGTAGGTAGACTTAATAAACTCTTTTATTAAGTTTGACAAAGATGTTCGGAAGACTTGTAGGGTATAACAATGAGGCGGTGAGCCATACATCCATACAGCAGAATCCTAGTCATGGGTCATCAGCAGAAATATTTATAAACATATCTTGATGGGAAAATGGCGCAGCGGCTTCTATTCTTCAAAAGAGTTAGGTCACTATATGAGATTTGTATGAGTGCTGTGATGTGGTCGGTACATATATATCAGCAACAGAAGCGCTGGCCAAGACTTTCATGCATGGCGATTATTGCATTGATTCCACCAATGAGTGATGAACCTGAACCAGTATTCTCAGGGGCTCGCAGTACGTTGTATGATCTCGCCTGGATGAGAATGGCATTATTAGAACAAGTCTAACCAAGATTACAACAAACCTAACGGGTGACATTTAAGACGATAATGAAAAAAAGAACTCACTGGCTGGAAAGAGCACAGAATTTGACCTCAGATGCCACGATTTCCCACATCAGTTTCAGTATATATCGCCCAGAGTTACTCCGTACTACCGTGCTCCACATCGATCTTCCATAGAAGCCAGTGTTGTGTGACAGACAACGGAACTGTACGATTCCGATGGGGGCCCTTTTTTTAGAGCCGGCTCCCTGTCAGTTCACAGGTGTAAGCTGTTGAGATTGAAGGTGTCGCAGCCTGTCATCCCAGTGGAACCAAGAGCAGTGAGCATGCAGCTCCATATTACTCCATATTAGCGTGATATTCGTGCAGATATAGATCCAGCTGTTTGGACCAGAAATGGGGGAATGGCATGGCAGTTCATCGGGAGGTCTAATCTAAAATTTAAGGGCCCAGAGTAAGACTAAGATCCTAAACATCGGGCACTATACCAAAAGCATATTGGATCTCTCCCCACCCAAAAGGCACGTGTGCTTTGGTACCGTAACCCGTACAATAATGCCGCAGCTAAACGCTTGAATCCACCTCTATTCATCAATGCCCTTTAACTGACAACGGATCAGCTTGGAATTATTATGATATTATTTACTCGCAAACAAGGACCATGACAGTAGCTGCGTCCCGCCGACCCTCTTCCCGTTTGATGTCTTGTGGTCCTCTATCCAAAATATTGAACCCAGGAGGTTTATGTTATCCATGCTTACAATTTAATTTGACCCTTTCGTCTCATCTAGTCCGCTTTCGAACCCGTGGGAGGTCCAGATTTGGTGGTTGATCGCCGTCTCTATGCTTCTACGCCGCTACTCGTGCCGTCTTCGGTAAACCCTGACTGTCCCTGAGATATCGTGAATGTCTTAATTCACAAGAAGTGGATCCTTGCAGCGGGCGAACAGTTCCTCAACCCGAGGAATACTGCATGGTACCCCGGTTTACCTGCTGAGTTTTGTCCTCGGGGCATCTCCGTGAACATGATCTTCTCATGGATATGAGAGCTAGCTATCTTTTCGTGCCCTTTCTGCGTATCCCATTTCTCCTATTGGTCAGAACGGGTCTTAAGGAAATTATAACACAATAGACGGAATGAGAGAAAGAGAAAAGATGAAAAAAAGAAAAAGAGTCTCAATGTTTTTCCATCGAAAGGAGACAAGGAAATGATGAGGTAGGGGCAAAAGTAAATATATAAAAAGTTGGGAGTGGCAGCAAGCCAAAGCTAGAAGGAAATGGGTGGAAGGACGAAGGAATGAAAGGAAGAAGGCAAAATAGAAATGATCTGAACGGGAAACCACCGAATCTTAAAGAAAGAAATCTCCAGGTTCCTTTTTGGAATAGGGCTCACTGATCTAGCCCTAGTCGCTTCATCGACTTCTTCGTCAACATTCAGTGTTGCCTACCTCTGAGCTTGAGCTTGGTCTTCGCTTCATGCCATTGCTTTAAGGCAGACGTACCACGGGTGAAGATCAACCACCAAGAAGCATCTTGATTGGCATCTCCACGCCTACCCAGGAGACAGGATAAGACGCTCGGAGAGTTTTAAAATTGGTCGTAGGACACGCCTAAGAGCTTGGAGTGTGTTGGAAGGTTTGGCTGGGTAAATGCCTGTTTCATCAGGCTTCTCTGTGCATGGAAAGCACCGGGTTCCCGAATGGATATGCGTCCATTCTATCAGAGAGCCGTCGAGTCCCAGAGGCTGAAGGTGCTCCAATGTTTCCCATAATGGTCGCAATCCCAAATAGCAGACATAGCAGCTCACGCGCAGCCTTTCCCGCTCCCCGTTCCATGCTCTTGACTACATAGAAGAGGTTCCTTCAAATGTTAGCATCGTAGCCTGTCTTGAGAAATGCTTCTTCTCTCATACTTCAGGCACAAGGGAAGTGTTTGAATCTCATTACAACATCTTGTCGCTGCTACTTCGTCACTGAACTTTGAAGGAGCAAAGAATCGATAACCGTCATCCCATCTTTCTGTTGTTGGCTCCCTGGAAAAAAAAAGTCTTTCTTTAATCTATTATTATTACTACTAGTATTATTCTTTTTGGCATCATCTCATCAGTAAAATTACAGTCATCCCTCTTCTAGGGCCATCCTCTTCCTGAGTCACCTCGATCTTTTATGACCCTTTTTATCTGTATTCACTCCGTCCGACTCATCATTTCTCATTACTCATACTTGGTCTACTTGAGCGTCACACAAGATGCAGTGCCAGATTCTAAATAGCGAACATAGCACCTACACCCCATCACATCGACGCTCACCTGGTCAGCCTTTTTGCAGCGTGTCCGATCCTCTTCCAGAAGTGATTCTATCACATTTTGCAGTCAGCCGACGATCCACGTCTCGTTGCCCTTCCCTTCAGATTCCTCGCCCACCTGGTGACACAGTCTTGGCTTCGTCCCACCCGCCCATCACACAGTCTGCTCTACTCAAGCAGATATCCGATTTACCACCATCGCCTGAGGAGTCTCCAATTGTATCCGCCGAGGAAGAGTTCGTGACCCAGATGGACACGGAGGCACTAGAACCAGGACCGAAAGCCTGCGAATTCGCTCACGTCCCTAACGAACCTGACAATGCCTGCAGGGCAGGGGGAATGAATCCCAGGAAGGTCATTTCCCATATCTTCGGTCGAAACAAGAACTGCACCAAAGTGTTTCCCGATGAAGTTTGGGTCTATTATTGCAGGAAACATTACCAAAGAGCTAGATACCGCTCAGACTCCTGGCCATTCAAGCAATGCGACATTGTCCTGGACACTCTAGACAGGATTGAAGCTTGGGGCGGCGTTGTAAACTTCGAACTCACATTAAGGAAGAGGGAGTTCCACCGATCCGAGACTGGGCTGGAAACACCGGAAGGGGCGTCTCCTTCGAACATATCCATGATTGACGATCCTCGTATTGTCGACTTTAACCGCACGAGTGGCTATCCTACTCCGGAGCCCCCACTGACGTGCAAAGGCAAGGGCAAGAAAGGCCCGGTGAATCCTCCTGCCCCTGTGCCTGAGTGGCTTCGTGCAGAGGTCGGTGCCAATAAGTCATTTGATGAGATCCGCAAAATCATCCAACGCCTCCGTTCGTACATGCGCAAGCTCCAGCAAATGAGCCAGGAGCCCATGTTTCCAGATATCGAGATTCTTCCGACATTCCACCGCGATATTCAAGCTTCTGATATTAGAGCTTCTTCAAACCGGAGGAGTACTAGACTGCAGAAGTATCCCAGTGATGCCTCTGAGAGGCCCCGCGTTGACAAGAAAGGAGCAGTCATCAAGATCACGCGAGCAACCACTCAAGCAGCCACAAGAGAGAAACTGGAAGACACGAAATCCCTACAGCTCCATGAGAAGACAAAAGAACGAGAAGAATGACTAGAATTGGAGGGAAAAAATAACCAAAAAAGGGGGGTCAATCTAATTAGGGTGCTTCTAGATTTAGTATCGAATTCCCACCTCTATACCAACAATATCGTACAGCAAACGAGTGGCATTTGCGATATCATCATCGCAATGTACAGGCCAGCTAATTCATACGTGTGGGAATGTACTTGGCGAAAACCCCTTTCTCCTCTTGTCTTACCTCTTTTCCCCTGTATGTTAGCACGAGTACATGAGCTTGATTATGCTTGAGTCTATTATGTAATTCTTATTTTTTTTAAATTCCCTTCCTCTGTTAGGTCTTATTTCTTTTTCTTTTTTTCTCCCTATTTCACATCTTTTTTATTTGGCTATAACTCTGATATGTGCAGGCGTATTATTTTACTATCTTGATTTCTTTGTTAGTTGGTTTGTTATTTTCTTCATTTCTTCGGCTTTATTGGCAAACTTTTTTTTCCCTTAAGATATCCATATCCGTTTCGCTTCTTTCTACCCCCATTTTTTGGCTTATACATGAAGTTCGATATCCTTTGCTTCCCGAGGTCGGTATGATTATATCTTGGGCTGCAGGGGGACTATGTTCTCTTTCGAGTCCTATCCGATTTTCTCTCTATTTTATTTACTTGCCACTGAAAGAAGCACTTGCTCAGGATTTAAAAGTCTGATTACTTGATTTACTTATTATCAGGCAGAAAAAAGAGTTGTGCGCAAACCTACACTAAGAATTACCTACATCCTTCATTACGATTAACAAGCAGGCAGAAGCTGTGGACTAGGTTCCAATCCTAGATAAACATCATGATGGGTATGATATTTCTCTAGAAATGAATATCAGTATGTACATACATATCAAGGGGGTTTTAAAGCTAAAGTTTTACCTATGTCCTTGAAGACTTGACAACATTACATGTAGGGCCTTTGCGGTCTGGATATCAGCCTGGTATTTTTTGAGATCTACATTACATAGTATCGTAGTAGTAGAGCCCCTTATTGGGTACGTAGGCAGCTGACTGAATAGTGTACAGTCTATCCTAATGCAGTGCACTCAGATCTGATCACAGAAGATTACAGCTGCAGTGTTCATCATCAAACCCCTCTCCCAAAAAAAAAAAAAAGAATTACATCAGAAGAATGGGTAGTTACATAGGTTATACGTTCTGTTTCTTTATTAACAATAGATACATCCTAGCTACCCGCCCTGATGACTCGTTAGGCAGTAACTACAATCTACATAATAATATATATACACATGTGTACTACATAAATCTAGGTAGGTATCATATGTAGTACTATTTAGTTGATATATTTACCCTGGGGATTATTGGAAAGTGGAGAACAATGCATATATACTACTCTACATAAAGTCACATACTAATAACTATGTGTGCTACTATCATACAGTGGTATGTAGGTAGCTACATATATGCACTTCTGTAGCTGGCTTAAATTGGAAGGTGGACACTGGAAACTTGAAACTTGGGAATTTTCTATCATATATTAAATTCACCTCATGCCGAGTTACTCGAGAGTCGGGTGTGTGCATTCATATGCATTACTCTTATCACTACCTACATATTAAATTTATTGCACAGATGTGAATATCTTCCTGGGTGAGTAATATCATAGATAAGTCATGAGTATTCACACTTACTTACATAGATACCAGGGAGGTGCAAAGATATTGCTAGGTATATCACTTAGACCTCCACAGCTTGCAAGGATTACCTAACTGCTAGGTAGGTACTTAGTAACAGGGAGAATGCTTCATGAACCAGTCAAGTTTACTTTGCAACCCGTCTCTGAATTATGACGTTAGTCATAGACTCTGATGAGAAGAATATATATCTACAACGGAAGCACTGCACAATCGCTGATAAGAGACCAATCCGAGAAAGAAAAAATAAAATACACAACATCCACAACGCCCGTAAATGAGCAAGTCTTTGCCAAAATATAAATATGGCATCGAAATACTATGTTCCCCGATCTTGATAGAGAGATATTATAAAACCAGATCAATCGCCGGGGCGTACACGAACAACCAAGCCTTTTGAGTTGTATTGTACCTATGCTGTGTTGCGTAGAGAGCTGAATCTGCAAAGGAGAAATATAAGGAGGCAAAAGACTCGCAACCACCTGATTACGGTTCATAGTCCTCAGTCGCTTAAGACCAACGATACGAGGAGAAGAAAAAGGGGGGAAATAAATCCCCTAAACGTGTTATGACGGATCTGGAATCAGCTCGTAGCCTCCCTCTGACGGAAGGACACGGGCCGACGCAACTACCGTGACGGCGCAGAAGAGGGAAATGCACCAGCTCGCAATGCACATCAACCACGACTCATCCAAAAACCAGCCCACAAAGAATCGGTCATCATTATCAAATAAGTAGGCCTTCGTCTACTTATCAGCTTGACTACGAGGAAAGAGGATGGGGGGGAAGACTGTGCTATCCTAGCTTGGACGGCGGGAAGAGAAAAAACTCACCACCAGTGCCATACTGGCTGCTTGGGCCATAGCTGACAAGACAATGATTAAGCTGAGAACAGCCCATCCTGACTCCCTCAATTGCTTGCCTCCAGAAAGGATCACCAGGTATGCCACGATGGCGATTCCCTCGATGACGACGGCGAAGGACATGAGGAAGCCGACAGTGCGCCACATGGAGCAAAAATAGCGGTCCTCGCCATGGCATTCATCGTATTGCGGAAATGAAGCGCAAGCGTCGGTCAGGGAGGAACAACGGTGATGGAGACCATAAGAGTAGTGGAACTTCGGCTAACCTAGCGGTCAGTAGGGACTCACTGTAAGTTGATCCCCACCCAGCATTGCTATCTATCACACCCTAGGAGATGTTGACAGTTAAGTGGGACAGAGACGGTCATGCCCACACCCATTCATCCTACAGTCACACACCCAACACACATACCTTGTCACTATGATAACTGACCCATTTCGGGATGGTAATGGCGGCGAGGGTGAAGGCCGTTGCTATCATGGTACAAACAGTCAGTTTCAAATGGTCGTGGAGGAAGAGTATCGTCGTAACCTACCGACAAGAAAAAGCACAAACGTGCTGGCGTAGACAATTGTTTTCGTCAGAATGCCCGTATAATTTCTCCCACTGCCTCCGGGCACCAAGTCAAACTCCATCATGAAAGATGGGTTGGCGACCGGGGCCCACGCTACACGGTCCTGATGTGCGGACTGTTGTTAAGAGTATAAACGAAACTGGGAGTTGAGACCTTAAGAGGAATGGTTTTTGAATGACCACCTGGTGAAGAATCGATGGAGGTGCGCTTTGACGAAAAGACGACAAGGGAGACCAGCTAAGTGATGGAGTTCCTTAAAACGCAGGCAATACGTAGGAACCTGTTACAACTTGGAGCTGTCAACGATGCTTGATCAGGATCAGGCTAATCGTATGATAGGCGTTGGCAAGCGGGGGGATATTCTAGATCGCGGAGTCCAACTATGAAATTAGCCAAAAGGACAACAAGATGATGACGATGACGATGACGATGAATAGGGAAACCTGGAAGAAGAATGAATGAAGATCCGGAAGATAAAGAGATCTATCTAGTAGCAAGCAAAGCAGGTGCTGACGATCCCGTGCCTAGGGGTCGAGTATCTCATAGGTTAATATGTGGGTAGGTAGGCTATGATATTATTAGCGACGGATATCTTGGAAGTTGGGGGCGAAGTCGATGCAATCAAGGATAAATAAAGGGAACCAATCCTACTTTTTCAAAGAAAAGTCTCGTCTCGTCTTCAAGTAAAGTACATTATGATATGTTATTATTCATCAATAGAGGAAGTTGAAGTAAATTATTATTAATAATATATTATATTAGTTATAGGTATCTTTTATCTTTTAACCTAACCCGGTTTCACCTCGTCACGGGACTCGTTAGTCACCCCTACATTGTTACTCTACATATTATCTCAATTCTTCTCATCTCTCAAATAATAATAAAATAAATTAATTTCAACTCACTGTTCTATTACGATCATCAACATTAACAACATCATTACCATTGTCCTCCTCTCTGCATCTTCTCTCGATCTCGTGGCTCCCGAAGCCCGGTGGTGTTGCCTGGGTCAAATATCTGATGGCCTTCTGTGAGACGCCCTGGTGGTACAGATGGGAGCAGCCGCATCGCAGCGGTTGAAGCTTCCTTTCCTCTTCCCTTTTATCGGATCAACTTTCGGTTATTATTCAACGTCAAAAACAAGCTGCGGTGAGAAAAAGGAGGGGTAAAAGAGGCATAGAGAATACTACTACAGTACATAGTATGTATGATACCTATCATAAATAAAACTATAATATTTATAAGAACTTGAAAAGAGTTACTCCGCTCTTCATATCATGATCGCTTTGCATCCAAATCATATACATGTGTAATTATCAACCCCCACCCAAGCAACCGCCGAAAATGAATCGAGAACCCGCTAATAAAAACTGTGCTGATGCGCCATCATCCTTAGCCTCCACTCACACTCGTTCAGCGCCCGCCTCAGAGCAAGGATCTACATATCATTATCATATCAAAGCCGACAACAACCAGCCTCGAGCCGGAAACCTTCCGCCGAGCACGAACCTCCAAAATCCAGATGCACTGACTGCGCGATAATGGTTGGTGCTGTGAGTTCTTGCGAAATTCATTGGTTATCCCAGCAAGAAGGTAACTACATATGAATTGAATTTCCTTGCTAAAGATGCAGCCGATTGCATCATTGCCCGCATACACTCACAGCACCTACTGAGTCTGTGAGTCTAGATACATCACATTTATCGTATAAAAATGAGGGACTTGGATATCAAACACGTCCATCTCCGTTCATGCACCCAAATGTAACCTGCTGCAAGAGAGAGAATAACACCTTCGGTCTTTCTGCTTCTCACATTTTTCCTCTGTAGGAGTTATAATATGATAGATCACCTTTACATAGATGAGAAGCTTGGCGCTGTGGAGCGGCCCAGCCTGCGAAGAAAAGCCGCAGTGGGTCACTTAACTAGTCGCCGCCATGACCGTTAGGTACATTACCATGGTCCGTGCGTGGGCAAAATGTCCGCCTTGGCGGGCCTTCCAGAAACGAAATCGGTGCCGCATATGTACCTACAAATGGAATTTCAGGCATAGGAAAAGCTATAGGATGTAGGCCAGATTGTTATTACGACACATATAACCGAGCAGGTACTGCTGTAGTTATACGGAATAGCATAGCAATCCATGGGAAAATCATCTCATGAGATGATAAATCGCCCATCGGACGACGGTATCACCCATGCAAGGAACCCCGCTTCCCTCTTTCTTGAACTAGCTATATACGTACGACGTACGCATCATCCTCCTCTGAGCTCGTATGAAAAGGATGAAAGGACGAAACTCAAGAACGTGTTTTCAAGCTTTGATTGGCTGATGTCATAAACCACTAACCATCTACGTACTAGCATGACCGTTTTAGACCTTTCACCGCCACAGAAACAGGGAATCTGCCCCTCCCTTATCTTAGCAGCACCTTGAACAGCAGATGTGATAATATTTCTTTTTTTTAACATTATCTAACTATGATACCTAATTCTATGATGCATGTATGTACTACCGAGTCATCCTAACTTACATAGTATGTTGTTTTTTGTTTGGTTTGTTCCTTGCGTAGAATAATGAACTGTATGATGTATGATGTATGCTAATAAAGTAGTGTAACTAACTAGTTACCATTTGCTACCAACGTTCTGGGTAGTTAACGACCTGGTGATCCTTGGGATTGGAATTGATTTAAACTTCTACCAACAAAATCTTATCTTATAGGCGGGACTGGGCCAGCCAGGCCAGGCTTTGAATTCATTACTATATAGGGTCTGGAAAAGCTACATGGGCCCAGTACATAACTGTAAATTTCGTCGGGCCTGTTCCATCGTTCGGAGACTTGCAATATTTCTCCGCCCAGATGTGTTGGAAAGGGTACACTACATATTCATGATCAGTATGTCGAAATGTCTGTAATTATGATGTTGTTGCATAGCTGGTATATATATAGCACTGTGGTGTCGTAAACACCAAGATGGCGTACATGTAATTTTGATCTGTTACGCCTAGGAAAGTAGCCTGCCATCTATGATAGTGGTGGAGGTCAAGGTGAGCTTTTTCCCGTTCTCCTGACGGGGGTTATCTCGAGAAATTGAACTCTAGTTTGCGTGGAACTCCTTCTCTCAAGTTACATCAATCCCAAACGCCCCATCCCTGCAACACCACGAAAGCGGCGTCTACATATGATAGGAGAAGAGACTGCATACATTCCCCGTATATAGCCTGGCTGGTCAGTGGTCCCTGGCGACCCCTAACCTTATTAGCTACTATGTACGGAGTAACTGAGGGGGACGGTGAAAACGCCATGATAATGCGTGGTGTTTTGGGCCCAAAATCGTGGCCTTTTCACTCTGCAGTCGCAAACATACCCAAACTGAATTCGTCCTAGAATACAGAATCTATTGTATATACTATGAATGGTAATTTTAGATACGTCCTATCGCGGATCTCAACAACTTTCCTCATATTTCTAATTTCCATTTTTCTACTACTCGCTGGGCGCGTACATCATGAGTGCTAATTTTAGATACCCCTATCGATCTTCAATAACTTCCAATCCTCATATCATCCCCATTTTCCTTTTCATTATGCCTCCCCGAATTTGCCAGTGATAAAACCTTGACTCTTTGTACGCTGGCCCACAACCTGAAAGGAGGTCATATTTTTCAGGCGAATAGTTTGATGCAACAAGATGAACAGCGGAGAAGAGGTTAACTGGAATGATTTCGTTCATAAGCCTGATAGAAAGGTGCATACTTCCTTCAGCGATGCAACCAAATTGGACATCAAGCATGTGGAGCGCAATCTCCATAAGTATGTAACACCACTATTATCCACGACCCCTGGCAATTAATTCGTCTTCTAGATTTGTTGAGTTACTCGAACCTGCAGACTATAAATTCTGGCTTAAAAATATTACGTTGCAATTCATTTAAGGATACTATCGCTGGTATCTTGGAAACCACAATGTTGTGTATCAATCAGGTTTCCTCGTCTCCGCGCGATACTTCAGAATTTATTGGTCCGAGGAGATGAATCAACAGTTTCCGTACGACCTAAAGGGGAAGATGAAAAATGTCAGTAATACTTAAAAAGGCGCAAAACTATACTGATATAGAGCATCAGCTTGTGTGCACAAACCTGACTGACGAGTACGAGCTTGACTTGGGTGCTAAGACACAGCCCTCGGTCAATATTGATGATCTCCTGTACACTACTTACCACCTCATGGCCATTACTGATACGTGGTTTCCAACTGCTCGGTGTCGGTAGCAGCTAAGTACACTGAGGAAGATGATGACATCAACTTCAGCACGCCCTGGAACCCTTGTTGAGTCAAGTGGGTATATGCGAAGTAATGATGCATTAAAATGGAAAGACATTGAGCTCTATATGGTTAAGCACCCTGAGGACCCTGCATGCGAAGTCCTTCTCATGAGAGTTATAGTTACATCGATTAAATAAAGGAAAGAGAAATAAGGGAGTTGCGTGAGTCTAGGCTTCTGATAGCTGTGAAAGGTCCTAACTGTACAAAGTCCAGTATTTACATACACTGAACGAAATGACAACCTCGGGCTTTGTGTTATTCAAGATGTATTGGAGTATGCCTTCCTGGATAATGCTTTCGCCAGCGAGCGCATCAAAGAACCTCGAGACATCTGGCGGTACACTAATGTCCCCGAACATCGACTCAGCACCCCTATCCACTTCAAGAAAAGTGTACACAACATTCCAGTTTTCCGACGTGCCGTGAGAAATACTGAAGGAAATTGGGTCAGTGACCCAATGTAAGCACTTCCATATGATCAAGTGCGAGAGTATGAAAAGGTTCACAGCAAGTTCGCGGGTTTCAAAACTCCTAGTTCGCTCTACAAATATCGAAAAGGAGCCGCTGCCAACTTGAGTAAGAAATTCCCAACATTGGAGTCAGCCTTAAATTAATATGGTCATTACAGGAAACCTAGATGAGCACTCACGTAATATAATTATGGGCCACAAACGAGGCCACCTTTTCGCACTATTGCCTTGGAAGTACATAAGATGACACCCAATCCATTTTCATGGAGACTCCTACTAGAGATGCCTTAGCCAAGCTCTCTAGCAATGCAAGCTTGACACGGGATGCTTCCGCACCGCAAGACCTGACTACACCCCAAAAAAAGGAGCTTGAGAAGAATCCGGAGCTTATGAAATTAAAACAGAAGTGTGATACAGGTCCAATTCCCGAAATTAATCCTAGCGCTCTTGGCTACTACTTAACTACTCGCCTTTGGCCTGCCGTCACCTCAATATTTGAACACAAAGCACCGAGGTATGAAACCCCAACAGACGACACAGGCACGTCTGTACCGAACGCTACATACAAAAAATGTGTGGTCTCATGTTGACCGTACAAGATACTATGTGAAAGATGCCTTATCTCCAGCAATTCCATTATGTCCTTATCCATATCCAGATGGTTCGATCTTCTTGTGTCCGCATTCCTCGCGGCAATCCTCACTGGCATGTCGGTCATGAGTAGTCCCATCGTCCTGTTGCAGCTGTATGGAACAACGTCCATACGCTACGAACGTGCCTGTGTCGGCTGTTGAGGTTTCATACCCCCGTGCTTTGTCGTTCGGACCGTATTCGTGATATTCTATCATCGCGACGCTCAGAACAAATAAAATAAAATGGGGCTGTATCAATCAGCCAGGGCTTGAAGGATGGATACTGAGAGATCTGCGTCCGCACCCCGTAGCTGAAGGCGGATCTTTACACGTCAATGTGGGCCGTGTCTTATCGTATACGTTACTGTCGTCGTTGTCGACGTTCATTTCTCCAGACATGTTAAACTGTGCCTGTACATAGGTAAATGCACGGAGGAAAGAGAAAAATGGCCCTGTAGCTCAGCCGGGTCTGGTGTGTGCTGGTTTCCCGTATAGAATTTGTCCATAGGCTACGATCTAGATGCAATAAAGGATTTCTCATTTCCCACGCTCACGTCCCTTGTCATGAAAGTAGCCTGCTCATATAACATGAGAAGCTCATTATCAGACATATCTGTAGCAATTGTCGTTGTTTCCACCCATATAGGCAGCTCGTCTGTAAGTGCTTCTGTCAGCAACAATGCTGCAGAATAAATATGGTGAAATTGGGCGTATTTTGTCGATTGGCAATCTGTACATGCCGGCGAAAAGCAGTCACGAATTGTGTAGTTCTCTCAAGTTACTAGTGGCCCTGAAATGACAACCTACAGGCTACTGATAATATTAAGTCTCAATATCACTGCCACCGTGACGCTTCAATTGCACAGCATTGTTATTACATATTATTATTAGATATTCATACTATGTGTGTTCATTTATCAGATAGCTCAAGCGAAGCACTTCGACCAGTACATTTACTATAGTAAGGCCGTTTGAGGGATGAGGAATCTACTACCTTGTTGAGAATTTCTGCTGTAAACTGGGGAACGGCAGTTGGTGGTTAGACTTTAACGCATTGAATGACAACATTGAAGCCTTTGAGCCAATTCTCTTTGCCCTCCATTGGTTTAGAAATTGTAAGTAACTGCCTTCTATTATAATTTACATTCTCTTGCGTAATCGAGAACAAGAGCTTGTCGCCCAACCTCTCCACACTCGTGAAACAGAATGATAAAAAATGTACAGTGAACGCAATCCCGTCGCACCGCCAGAGAATACATCAAATAGAAAAGAATTGTCTTATGCTCCTGGCCTTTCTGACCATCCTCGATTCATCCCGGGCACCAGCTTGCATCATCCTTTCGGATATAGTTGAAATATGAGGCTCTGTACCTAGAGTTGTTGATGCTTCGGGGAGAGGTGCCAGGTGCGAGCTCTGAGAGCTCCTGAGTTTCTTTTTCCTGAGAGAAATGGATCTCATAACGCCAGAATTCTCTTCTTGGGACTCTCGTTCAAGCCTCTCAATCTCACCCATCATTGTAACACTATTAAACGCAAAATTCTCTTCCGTCAGCGAATGGTACTTTATCACTCCACGACTGGCGGGGATATGTAGAATTTTAGCGACGGCTGACTGTATCAAGAAGGTGTTCCGAATATTTGTAACCGGAGCTATAAGATGTGAGAGCCCCGACACAGTCATCAGGTACGCGGGTTCAGAAGAGCTTCCAAGCAGTAGGTTCATGTTCTCTTCCACTGTGACAAGGACACAGTCCTCTGGGCGGTGGTAAATTTGTGATAGTTGGGAAGACAGATCTGACAGAATTTGAAACCTGTCACCAGCTAACTGCGTCCATTTCAACATATCAGTTTTTCTTTCTTGCCTTACTATCGCATAGGATAAGACAGACAGAATACCTTTGCATTTGTTTTAATCTCGACAACAATGATTGAATTTTGAAAGACCCTATCCCGGGGCGAGTTGTGGGGCTCACGCACGCTGAATACTTCAGAAAAATACTGATTTCTTCTCCTGGCGATCTCTTGTGTATGCCCATTGTCTTTGTATGTGAAGTTGCTAGCATCTGCTGGTGCTCCACGTGTCAACTCACACGTTAGGCCATCGTCTTGCTTCTCGCAGCATGACATGATGGTAACCAATTGCACTGGGTACTAGTTATAATGGATTTCAGCAAAAAGTAACTGTACATGTGTGCATAATGAACAGTCCCATTTAAGGAGTAAATATGTACCAACACGAATGATTATGGACTTTGATGATAGTAGTAGCAAGCAAATGGGGAAAGAACCTTGGAAGGAGTCACCACTATACATACTACATGAATAGTGTGTCCGTTTCCCATGATGTGTTGCAATTGCTATCATAGGGCTCCCCATGGATGAAAATTTGGCGTATTCGTACTATGATAACTAGGTATTCATATCCGTAAGATCCATGAATATACCCATGGATTTATTCATATAGAGTTGAAGTTGTTGCCTTGTGATATGTAGCTGCTAGTTGTTACATAGCGGCTGCAGGCCTCAGTCAGCGTATCATTACCAATTGATGCCTGTATTTTGACAGGTGATGGCAATAACGGTGAATAACCCCTACAGTCAGCTCTTCAGACTAAAAGAATGCTTTACCTCACTGAGGAAACTGAGGTAAAGAATGCTAGGTGTTGAAGTAATATATGTAGCTCCATCAGGTTGTCTCGAGGCAGTAACATTTTCCGGTAAAAAGTTACCCTGCCGACCGCGATAACGCCGATAAGGGATTCTGCCAGAGGGATATCCGTCCGCCTCCACGGATTCTGATGAACAAATCTATTACTGCTTTTAACATT